>SJOL01008746.1:38991-73246 GCA_004794785.1 Opisthorchis felineus
TAAGTTCCGGTGGACTGGCTGGAGATGAGGTTATTTCTCGAATCGGAAAGGCCAGGGCAGCTTTTGCCAACCTCCGACACCTATGGCGCCGACGTGACGTCAGTTTGTCTGTCAACGGAAGAGTTTACACTGCGGTGGTGTGATCCATACTGCTTTATGGATCAGAGACGTAGCCCCTACGCGGTACTGCCTACTTAGGAGTGAAGGGAGTAAGGTGTTTCCCACAGATGACCAGCATATCCTGTTATACCTGACTGCTGTTCCCACTCTAGTGCCTGGTGCCGGAAAAGAACTCACCGACAAGGAACACAGCAGCTTTATTGCAGCAAGCGAGTGCTTGCGAGTGCAAAAGTTACAACGGCCCCGCGATATTTAAAGGGCACTTTCTGACATTGATCCTGTCTAATAGGCGTTAGCGAACACCCATCAACATCAATCGTGCTTCTGTGAAGTGCCTGAACGCTGATCACATTCGGTCATGCTTCTGTGGCGTGCCTGAACATTCATCGGCTTTTGCTGAATTGATTGAATGACTGACTGGCCTGGATGCTTGCCGGCTTTCCTATTGAGATTTTGGTTGAGTTTTAGGGTTTCAGTAGGTTCCGGGCGTTCTGTGGTTACCTTTAGGAAACTAACCTTCCTGATGTATCCATATTCATGGGAGGAGCACTGGTGCCTTCCCCCCAGGAAGAACGGGTTAGGTAAGGTCGGCCCGAAAAACCGCACACTCCGATCTCCCAATGGTTGACCGTGACCACCGGCGCATTATTCAACACGGTCGAAATAGTTTTAAAACCAACGAGTCCGGTTTTGCTCAAAAGGCACCTGCCGTGCCAGCAGCACTAGGACTGAGACAGTGGTGCCTTACTCCATGCGTCCTCTGGCCAGGCCCGCCCCCTACAGTCAATTGGACCAGACTATTGAGTCATTGGCTCCGGAAAGGGTCACCCAAGAAAACCGCTGCCTCACGGTCCAGGCTTTTGAGTCAAAGGCTAGGGGCAGGGTCCCCAAACAAAACCCGACATCCACTGTCTTGTGGATCAAATGCTTTAGGTGGGGTACCTCAACCAAACCCCCTTCTTCGGTTTGGGCAACCGGGAAGGCTGAAATCCCCTTACTTGACTGTATTCCAGTAAACAGTCGTCCTTGCGCTTTGCGGTTGTCTGGCTCGATCAAGATAAATGCAGGTCGATGCGTTGAACGGTGTTTATTTGTCCTATCTGCATATGCCCCGACAGACAGGAGTTTTTGGACTGAGGACGGGTTTTGTCACGACTGCTTCGGTTGGCCAGAAGAACGAATAAAGTAATCCTAGCCGGTAATATGAATGGTCAAGTTGGCTGACTAAGTCCGGAAGAAGCACAATTGGGTAGTAGATCGGGAGTTAATGCTCAGCGTACGGATAATGTGGAGCAACTGCTTCAGTTGTGTGCAGATCATCGTCTGTTCCTGGCCATTATGAACTGCCAACACAAACGCTCACTTCAAGTTACTTACAGGCTACCGAATGCAAGACAGCCATGTACTCAGGTGGACCATGTGGCTGTCATTTACCGATCGAGACCATCAATTACAGATTGCCGTTCCCTGTGGGGTACGCAGCTTGCCTCTGATCATACCATTGTTCGAGCCCGGCTATCACTTCGCTTTCTACCAGCATTACGTTTACGAAAGCAGAACACTTCCATTCATCAACCTCGAAAAGATTTCGATAGCTTAAGCTTATCGACCTGACTTGGCTAGAAAGCTACCGAAAACGCACAGTCGTGCGGATAACGAAGATTGTTTGGAGGTTGAACGGAATTGAGTGAAGGAAACTATGCACTCGGCATATAGGACTTTTTGTCCAAGCCATCCGACTCGACCAAATGAACCTTGGATATCGTCGAGATCAGCAGATGTCATAGCTGCCAGAAGGGCCATACCAGCAACGAGCGACTGTGATGGCGCGCGCATATCCCTCAAACGCTGGATAACCGGGAGCTTGAAGAATGACAGAACGCTAGTGCATTTTCAAAGCCCAGGAGATGAAGACTTTCGTTGCAGGCAACACCGACTCCCTATTTCAGCTGATTCGATCAGCCTGTCAAAAGAAGGCAGGTGTCAGTGAAATAATATACTAAAAAGACGGAACAGTAGTTCACTCTCTCCCTTTCTTCGTCTTGAGAGGTGCGCTAAGCACTTCCAAGAACAATTCAGCTGGTCTCCTTCAACACAACTGTTGGAAGAAGCCAATGGGTCTGAATGGAACGTCGACACCAGGCCGCCATCAACAACAGAAATCCAGCGTGAGATATCAATCTTCAAGCAGGACAAGGCGCCCGGCGCGGATGGTCTGTACCCTGAACTCTTCAAAGAAGGTGGCGAGGTCCTGGTGGACAGTCTGACAACCATACTGCAGAAGATTTGGAACGAAAACAAAATACCATCCTAATGGGGCTCCTCAACCGTCATCCCAGTCTTCAAAAAGGGTGCAAGAACGTCATGCGAAAATCATCGCAGTATCAGTCTGGTATCCGTCTCATCTGAGGTACCCTCTGGCATTATTTTGCGCATGTTGGTCGATTATCGAGAGAGACAGATTCGTGAGAATCAGGCTGGGCTTCGCCCTGGCGGAGAATGCATCCACCATATTTTTAACTTGAAACAAGTTCTTGAACACCGCTGCTCCTTCAGACGTCCCACATTGGTAGTTTTTCTAGATTTGAAAGCTGCTTTTAATTATGTCGATCGTCAGAAACTGGCAGTGCCTGGCGATCAGAGGTGCCCCTTCCATATTTAGATTCCTTATAAGGGCTCCGTATGCGAACTCCTGTGGGCGCGTACGAGTATACGGGAAGCTTTTGTCTGAGTTCACCACATCTAGTCGTGTAAGACGAGGCTACCTTCTCTCACTTTTCTCCTTCAACTTTGTTATTCACCTGCTGCTTGAAATTTTTCTGCCTGCCTTCGCTACCTCGGGAGTCGAAATGCTCCCGGGACGTTGGCTCACAGACATAGAGTATGCAGAAGATATTGCTCTCCTTGGTTCAGATCCTTCCAGAATTCAAACCATTTTAAATAACCTGATTAACTCTGTCGCTCGGCTTGGTATGCGCTTCATACCTGCGAAGTGCAAAGTGCTGCTACAATACTGGGGGACCAAACCCAAACCTCATGCTTGCAGATGAGCCAATCGACGTGGTAGATAAATTTGTTTGCCTGAGCAGATGTATAACTTCCGGTGGACTGGCTGAAGATGTGATTTCTTCTCGGATCGGGAAATTTAGGACAGTTTTCACCAACCTCCAACATCTGTGGCGCCGACGTGACGTCAGTTTGTCTGCCAAGGGCAGAGTTTACACTGCGGCAGTTCGATCCCTACTGCTTTATGGACCAGACACATGGCATCTAGGTGCCGAGGACGTACGAAGAATGTCAGTGTTTGACCATCGGTGTCTTCGAGGCAGCTGGTCGGGTCTTATGGGAACATCGGATTAGTAATGTTGAGGTACGCCAGATTGTCCTGGGAAGAAGGAACTCTCCCGCGATATGTTACGTTTCATAGGTTAAGCTGGTTAGGACATGTACTTCACATGCCAGAAGACCGTCTGCCTCGCAGAGCTCTTTTCGCCCTGCCCTGTGCTGAGTGGAAGCAACCGAGAGGGAGACAGTATATGACTTGGCAACGAAGTATGAAAACACTGATCAGTAAACTTAATCTAGTCGACAACTCTTACCTCCCTGGATGAGGACCCCGGAATTCAACTCATTAATCGGTAATGACACTGGCGGAAATGGCCCAACCGCGCAATCAATGGCGTTCGTGTATCAAAGCTATCACGAATGCGTAGCTCCCAGTCCCCGAACTAACCAAGCATGCAATCGCCTCCAGTGATTGGTTGTATGTCCCACACTCTCCCACTTCCCGGCGATCGAAACTGTAGCAGCTGGAACCGATATGCCTACGGTACACGGTTTATAGCTGATAAATGGAGTTGATTGAACTGATAAAACCCGAATGCACTATTTGATGGCGGCGTGCTTATTCTTCAGTAATCAGCTAAAAACTGCAGAAAAACGATAAAAGATAACCTGAAAGGTGGTTTCAAGTGTACACTTTCGGATGAGGGAACTGACAATATCTGGGGAAGATGATTGTCGTAGGAAATAACTCCCCGAATTTTAGGATGAGTCAAGTTAGGTCAATTTAGAGAATATAACATCAAGACGTTTTACGCAATCAGCTTGAAGTAGTGGGCAGTAGCTTCAAGGTGTCCACCCCGACTGTGCGACTACGGTCTCAGTGCATTTGGTAGGTGTAGCTGAGCCGCGATACCTTGCGTCCAGTGACATGCGGTATATCGTCCTGTTTCAACCACTAGATGTCCGCTGGTGTAGAACGGGCCCAGCAACACTAATGCCGTCCGCATTTTTTTCAAAGTATGCTGTCCAACAAGTTTCAGCGCTTGTGTAAAAAGTGAAAACCGCTCCTAGACACACGCCATATTCGTTGTCTTGAGACTTCGGCAACCTTCCACCAATTTGCATGTACTGTTTTCGGTCAGTAATGTAGTTGTGCGAGAGGGACAGAATACACCTTTCGATGTCCATCCTGGAAGTTTACACAGCAGCAGTTTTCGGTTGACCGAGTCGAAGGTACCGCTAAAGCCCATAAAGCACACCCCGAAGCAGTGTTCTGACTTCTGAATCCTTCAAAATTGTGTGATGAGGACGGGCTAGTGCATCCGTGAAGGAACCAGGCTGTTTGTACGCAAATTGACGTAAATACTTGGGAGCATCCATTGAAGGTTTCAGGATGCGAGAGAGCGGCTATTCGAACACTTTCAACAGTCTGTGGTCTACGTAGTTAGAGTTTATCGCGATTACCCATGATAATAATGATTACCTGCGCAGGCTATCAAATTGTCTCCATTCCTTTTTCATTTGTGGTTTTAGACCATATATTTTTTGCGCGAACAACTCTCCAGAATGTATGCATTGTGATTTTCTCTGTGGAAATGTCCCTGCTTGAATACCAAACGTGTCACTATTGTTCCTACTGCCATTTGCTACACAGAATAGCTTATTGTTTACAGATGCGATGTTCGGTTGCTTTTGCCACTTCAAAAAGTTCATTATTGTACAGCTGTTAAGCTTCGGCAATTGAGATTTTGTCAATTTATGCTGAAAAGCCGAGAGCAATACAGCTGTTTCATCCCTATTGGATATCACCAGCAGTAAGCATCTGTCGAATCTCAGGAGAGTTTCGAACCCACGCTCTCCTGGCTAGCATTGCGAACACTTAACCTTTCGCTTACGAGCGGTTGTTCAGCAGTATGATTAAATTGCACTTAGACAGTATATAGCTCCACTCATCCTTCAGTCATGGAAACCACGTCACGTTTCGTTGTACAGTGCCTTTCGGCTTTTCAGCATAGATTAACTCCACTCACAGGACGAATTCCCAGTTGGAAATTACATCGCCTTCAATGCGTAGCTACTCAATTTCCGAACAAACTGAACATGCCTTCGCCTCCAAGGCTTGGTTGTACGTTCCACATTCCCGTTTTCCGGTGATTGGAACTGTAGCAGCTGGAACCTATGTGCCTATGGTACACGGTTTATAGCTGATAAATTGAATTGATTGAATTCCTCACACCACTATCAAGCCCTAACAGTTGCCCTTTACGCTGACGATAACGTCTACGAGTCGTATGTACTGAACTTTGGTGCAGTTTTGACTGGATGAGTTTTGGTGTGATAATTCACCAAATGGGCCTGACTAAAAACGTGAAACTACCCATTCTGTTCTGACCGTCTAGCTAAGTTGTAGATTGCGCCGTGACTGTGGCCAATTAAAAACTGGACAGAACACTGAATGACTCGTTAGCTTTTTCTTACTAGGTAATAATCCTGTTTGTGATCAAGATTGATGGCATCCGGTAGCGAATACATAGGCCATGTGCGGTTACTCGAAAACGTAAGTTAGCGAATTTTCAGGCAAACTTTGTGGCTCGCACGCTGTAACAGGCCATGATTATTAGAACTGTTGCGAAAAACCGCCCAGATACGTCTGATTTATACATGTATACACATTTTTCCAACGTCTACAGGTCTTCCGGGCGAAGGAGCGCATCGATGAAGAGCTACAGTTCGAACGAGCAACAAAAAATACCGCATCCAAAAATCAGGACGCAAGTTGATGATCAATCCCTTATGGATCATTCTCCAAGCCCCGTGATCTTTGTTTCATCGTGCCAGACAGTTTATGAAGATTACTGTATATTGTGCTAGAGAACACCCCACTGTACAAATTCTAGTTTGCCTACCTTTTCCGAATCCAAGTGTATACTTCCGGTGCTTCATGTATTGGAAACAGTCGGTTCCGCCGATCTGCGATGCAAACATCCCGGCTATTTGACATGAATAATTGTGCATCGCATCAATAACCTGGTAGCTGTGGTATTTCCCTTTGTAGTCTAACTTCTTAAAAATGGCAGCAACCGCTGTCAAGCCCAATTGTTGGACACTAAGCTTGTTTTTTTTTAATTGGCTGGGAATGATTGACACATCAAGCTTACTAAAGCCACTCCCATTCGATGTAAAGACCACTGGATCATAAGCGACATCTTTCAGTCCCTCAAATCTTCCCGTTCACTTAAATGGGAAGGGTTCGTTGAGGGCATCGCAGAGATTACTTATTTGTGCTGCACGAACTCATCTTTAAAAAAACTTGACAGATTACTGAGTTGAACTCAGAATATACTAGGGCTGTTTAGAACGTTCTCCACGCTATCGAGTCTTACTGAGAAGCTTGCGCTTGGTATTTCGGTTGGTCATTTCACATCAGGAATATAATTGTCCAGATAACTCCACTGTAATTAGGCCACCGGGTTGCATTTTCTCCTGATCCCATGACAGTCATCAATGGGTCAGATCATCTTAGTCGAATACATGGCGCCATGTTCAGGGTATAGTCGTCCACCCAAATTCGTGTAAAATGTAGGTGAAGGGACGCTGTTTGAACAAAACACCAGCCTTTCGGAAACTTCCAGCTGGCTAGTTCGACGGTCATAGTAGGAATACGCCATGAACATCTCAATATGGTTTCCTGCTTCTATAATCTCGAAATAGAATCACCTGCTCACTTGCGTCACAACTATAAGACCAGTAGCTAGGTTGGATGTGATTTTGCGCTGAACTACTACAGTGATCCAACCAACAGGAACCATTCCGGATGAGTTCAAATAAGCACCTGCTCAACCTTCATGGTAGTTCTGTGCTCGAGTTACGGAGCGTGAGCTAATGCATCGAAGAACCGTGAGGAGCTTGCTCAAAGTGGTCTAGTGTTGGTCTCAAATCTTAAAGGCAGGCAAACTGTTATCATACTATAAGTGTTGTGTTCACTGCAACGGACAAAAGTGAGCTATAATTCGCGGTAATCTTTCGTATGAAGTATGCTTGTCGGAGAACGTTCTTATGCCCCTTAATGATTTCATTAAAGAAGCCAGTTCAAGTTGGACTGTCATTATGCGGCAACGGATGTTGTTCTTCTAGGACTGGACAAAGCATTACGCAGATACATTCGTAATGCACTACTCATAAGGTTGCTGAAAATTCTTCGACAGCCCGCGACCGGTTTCGCCCTTCTTGGGGCTCATCAGGTAGGCGCAGTCCCCGAGTTTCCGTCAACCCTATGTTCTACTTGAAACCAAATTGCACTAATTTGCAAACAAATTTGGTTTTGCGAGAGACTCACCTGGAACCCAGCTGAATCTCTCGTTTGTGATGTTTCCAGGCAACTGAATGTGCTGCACCAGGCCGCCTCATGTTTCAGTTGCTATGATATTCGGGAAACCTCACAAACGAGAGATTCAGCTGGATTCCAGGTGAGTCGCAAAATCAAATTTGTTTGCAAATGAGTCTATTTCATTACGCAGATACTTATCAAATCTGCGGCGGAGGTTTATACATGGACGTGAGTAGTTACGGGTTTTCGCCACTGATTGGGTTTGGAATTTGATGGTGAGTGAAGATTCCGGAAAATGCCTAGGGGACGGAAGAGAATACCGCTGGAGTTTGCGGATGTTGTTTGGCTGGCGAAGTAAATATTGGTTTTTTTCGCGGACGACCGATCATTCTGGTGATGACAGAAATCCAGTGTGAGTTACAGACCACACTGCGAGACAACCTCGTTCGAAATTCGTTGAACGTTTTTCCAAACAAGGTGAACGATGTAAGCCTCTACAAGTTCTGCGCAATTTATTACGACTTGGTACAACAGTGTTTGACGATGAATACACCTCAGTGGAGGTTGGAAAACCCATCTCTGGTGATGGTCCCATTTCAGGAAGATAACGAAAATTGGTAAAAGTAGGGACGACCATGACAAACATATTGAGTCACCTGTTACCTGAATTGCAGATAGTTACCGGTAAGCCTGAAAATTATGTTGAAGAGCACTTGTAGTGGCTAGATTACCTTCGCGGGTACCGAATCAAATTATATGCAGACACTCACACGTTCAACGTGTCGAGCTGGAAAACGCGAACAACCTAACTATCCGTCAAATTCGGAAAAACGTTTGGTATTTCAATGAAAAATACGTCCCCCAATAATTGTGCCCGTAGTCTTTCAAGGCCGTTTCATGTGGATTTTTGCCGCTGAGTTGGACGGAACCCCTTTGACTATTCTAGGCCGGCAAACTGAGCAGCCGAATGCTAATCTGTGGGGTGGAGCTATGTCTTAGCATCTTCCGATTTATTTGCCCTCTGGAAGGCCAGATTGGATAGATGAATACCGCACACCACTAGACAATGATTATTGTGCTTGAAGTTAGTGTTAATAGGCACATGCTGTTACTTGATTAATTTCCAATTTTCGCAGTTTCCCTGGAAACACCGCTAGCTTTCGTATACCCCACTGTTAAGATATGGACTCTTTCAATTCAATTTCGATTTAATTTTCTATCCCAGTAGAAGCCCAGCCTCTGGCTCTTATAAAACGAGGAAAATGACTACCCACTTATTGCGATAGCGACAGTGTATTTCAACTCGCCGCACATTCGTTTTACTCTAAGCTGGGTGCATTGGTCTAATGGTTTTCTTACGACCAGTTTTTATGATTATTTATCTCTGATCGCATCGCAGACTCAGGATCCCCCAAGGAGGACTTGTTTGTATTGGATGTTGGTAATGTGGCGAAAACATCACTATTCTGGTTGGATGCTTAAGTCGCTGGGTATATGAACTGATAAAAATGTGGCAACCACAATAATCTGCAGACCTAGTATATCCATGAACGAGTGGCCTTCACTTCGTCACGGATATGATGATGGTAAGCATTAGAAAGCCAGTCCAGACTGAAGAACTGGTCCATGAAGCAATTTCACTAGTGGCGATGTAATGGAACGATACACATGTATCTGTTATGCGAAACAATCATGTCTTCCCAATGATTAAAAGTTTCATTTTGCAGAAGAGAATGTAAGCATCTTATTGGAACCGCATTAGACAAATCGGCGGTATGGGCTAGGGGTCTAGGCATGTACAGACTGAAGTTGCAAATTCTGGGATCACTTTGACCCGCAAGGTCGCAATAAAAACAGAATTTCAGTTGATTGGGAACGTTCCATTAGGTGCAGCGAAGCGTCCGGGACTGCGGAAAAGGCCGTGACAAATCTTTTAGTATCAACGTCGTACGCGAGCTGAAATAAAAACAAGACATAGCATAACAGTTTGTCACGCACTGTTCTAAAAATGGTAGGCATATAGCTTATCACTACTAATCCCCAAAAAGGGTGACCTACACGTTTATATTAAGCTTTAACATATGTTGTTTCGTCTCAAAATTAAGTGCCCCCGGAGGCAACGTATGCCCTGACAATACCGGACATATTCCGGCCAGAGACATGTAGCCTAGCAAGATTCAGTCGTCCCATGCTTCCTTAAATTGCGATCATCTAACTCGATTTTGTTTCACGTCCCAATGTTTTTAACATAGCAAAAAATCAGAGGTCACTTCGTAACAACTAGTACGATTCGGACGAGAGAGCAGCTGACAGCGGGAAGTAGGAAAATGTTTGCTCTCGGTTGGACCATTTGGACGTGTGGCCGTCCGTTCCCATACATTTTCTCAGATTTTTGGGGTCAGTGAGCAGACGTCGGACCGGTAGACTTTATCGCAATAGCAACAGGGGCACGTGATCATTGGTACTAATTTAAATTGGCCGGTCTGTTGGTCAACTGAACTTTGAGTGGACAAGCAAAGGTGGTCACGCGTACGGACCGGACATAACATACATCAATACGCCTAAGCACAGTGTAGTTCAGCGAATTTTGGAAACGATAACAGCAAGGAGTTCGAAACACTGGACAGCCAATGGACTGAAGAGACCAACTAAGCCACTGCTCTGTTCTCACGTACGACCACTTGTCTGGTTGTCAGTCAGTCAGTCGATAGTCGAGGGGGTTCTAACGAGTTAAAAACAGTGGCGCGACCACCTTGTAATAAGTGACTCAAGTTAACAAGTCGGTTACATTGCCAGATATCGGTTTAAGGTCTCAATTTAACAACCAGTGCCGATCTTTGGTTTATCAACAGAGGTACAGTGTACGGATTACGGCTGCATAAGGTAACAGCAACAATCCCTTACATTGTAGAACACTCTAAGTAGTACACTGTATTGTTTTCTAGACGCTAGCTTAGTACTTGTCAGCCAATTTATAGATAACTTTGACGAATGCCGAATCTTGCTATGAAAAGCTGTATTTTAAACCCATTAGAGTACGATAAAACTGTCCAACAGTAGGGAAAACGGGTGATATTACTTTGTTTAATTGCTTTCCTTCTTCATCAGATGGACTTGTCGCGATGCGGTGTTTCGGGAGTTTTATTAATACGACAACCACATATCCAGAACGGATGAACGATCCTGCCTGTTTGAGGCGAATTGATAACATGTGGTCATCTATGTTGACACGGAGGCGAATGGTTTTCGCACGTTCACCTTTAGCCAGTTTAATGCCAAGTTTGTGAAGCAAATTATGAGAATCGTCATCTGGCGACCTTGGAGTAAGCGAGAAGATAGGGACGTCTTTCGCCCCGTCGACCTATTAATAAAAATGGATAAGAACATGACCAACGTGTGATAAACCGGCTGAGATCGATTAAAACACAAGACACCCTTATGAGAAGCTGTAAAATGGTATTGGCCTAATTGACGTCCTTTGTCAAACGGACGATAGCTTCTGTTACAGCTAATTGATCAATGACCTCGCACCAGAAGGGCACTGAATCGTAAGCCGATCAGACAGTTGCAATAGGACAAAGTAAGGAGGAGTCTGACTATTGCACTCATTTGTATACGAGTTTGGTTTTTACGGGAGACTCACCTGAATCCCAGGTGAGTCTCTCGTTTATGACGTTCTTCTTTAACTGAATGTGCCGCAACAGGCCGCCTCGTGTTTCAGCTCGTACGGTATCTGAGATGACATCATAAACAAGAGATTCAGCTGTTCTCCGGGTGTCTCCCATGATAACCACATTGTTATGCAAATGAGTGTATTAGTTGAATTTTGTGCAATTTGGGTTTAAGTGGAGCATGAGGTTGACGGAAATTTGGGGACTGCACCTACCTGATGAGCCCCAAGAAGGGCGACACCGGTCATGGACTGTCGAAGAGTTTTCAGCAACCTTGTGGGTAGTGTGTTGCAGTGGAGTCTATTCGCACCGCACCTCCGTACAGAGGAGACTCCTCTACGCTGATGGTTTTTGGGGAGTCACGACGATTTCCGTAAATTCCTGACTTCCAAATTTTTGTTAGTAGCCACCACGAAAAGTTTGTGTTCAGCCACCGTCTCCGCTGTTCCTTCCAAAGATTGATGTGAGATGCGTTTACGGATACGTCAGAATTCACGAATGTGAATTTTTGAACCTTCTACTGTATCTATCCATTCTAGTTCCGTCAGTGATTTCCGTAAGCAAGTCCTACTACTTTTAGATACTATTCGAAAACAACAAGGCTTATGCTGTTAACAGACTGCCCACGACCAACTTAAAAGTGCAGAGTGTGGGTGTTGTACTTAAGGAGAGGCAGGCCGCTTTGGAAATTAGAGGTGGTCTGTCCTGTGTTGCTGCTCCAGGACCAACCACTCCGTCTTCGCAATTATCAGGGGCGAGATGGCTCAGTGGTCAGAGCGCGAATTTACTGACCGGAAGGTCCGTGGTTCGAAACCGACCTCTGCATCTCGACTGTTTGGGCTTGGGCAACCTGACAGTATCCCAGCCCTTGTGCTTCCTTCGGGTGGCATGGCAGCTAGGCATCGAAAAAGTGTTACAGCTGAATGACTTCGCAATTATCTCTGGTAAAAGCTTAAACTCATGGTCAACCAACTATCACACTCTACAGGAGGATCGTGAAAACATGGGAGTGTGAGGAGATCTGAGAATTTTCAATGGAGATTGCTTTCTCTGTAAGTGAAGCCAACCCATGCTGAAAAGCCTAAAAGCACTGAACAATTGTCATTCTCCTTCGGAAACATCAGCAGTACAGCAGCATTTCATGCATCTAGAGAGGGAGAGTCTAACTCGAAAACTCCCAGCTACTCCCTAGTAGCCAGATTCGTAGCAAATTTCGACGCACGTGTTAAACCGGGCAAAAACATGCATTTCCTCGGTTCTTTTAAATAAATAATGATTAATTGCGCACATCAGTCAAACTCATAGAATTCAAGAACGTACCAATACGATCACAGAATCAGTGTCCCTGACAATCTTTCTGAGAATATCCGAAGACAGCACTACGGCATCTTCCTTCGATTTTGGGAAAAATTGTGACCGGACATTAGGATGAAGCGTGCACAGCTGCAACTGAACGCGACTGTGTTTGGCCAGCGTCTCCAAAGCGTCTAACTCACTGCCGAAATTTTCTTGCGGGGTGGTAAACTTCCCGTAAGAACGAGATGAAAGCACCGTCACCGCTCTTCTCAGATTTAGCAGATTTGTTAACCTCATAGTATAGAATGGGGCAACATTGTCCAGCTGAAAAGAAATGTACCAAATCTAGTTCCTGAAGGATAAACCTTTTTAAGACATCAAGCAAGCTAAGTGCGTCAGCCTACACGACGCATCACAGACGTAAAGTGGTTTGGCAAGTCCAAATGAGGAATTAATTTTCACGTCAGAAATATATCGAAATGTTGGTAGATCGGGTGCATTAGGTGGCTGTTGATCAGGTGACCAATGATCAGTCGTCCAGATTGGCAATCGGTTTGCGAACAACTCACCACCGGATGGGCAGATATCAGTGTGCACTCCCGGCTGTTTTCAAGCCCGGTGAACCGACCAACGTTCGCGTGATCGAGCGCACGATCGAGATCCGACTAGGAGCAATATCACAAATTTTGTATTGAGTCATATAGCTGAGGTTAGCAGTGCCATACTAGACACCCATTAAACTCGTTCCAGATATAAACGCGTGCAAGGAGTATCGTGGTCTTGTGGTCAGACAAACTGTGAAAAGAGCAGTCAATTATGCGTGGAGGATTTTTTCGGTCCCGACAAACTAACTCACCCGGTCATATGAGCGATCATCAGTTGGGGGTGATTTCAAGTCAACAATGGATGTCACAGATTCGCAAGTTCAAACATCCAGTTTACCTTGATTTTAAACCGTGACAAGCCTTACTGAATGTCTCTCTAGTACCAGAATGGTACGACCGATAGTCAACGTGTACAATAAAAAAGCGCAAAAGTCGAATCAAGCACAACTCTGTCTGGTATGAGCTGAGTAGAATGATTGCGCCAGGACAGGAAGATCGTTCACAACCGCGCGATGTGGATACAGATTCGACAAATGCTGCAACTAATCTTAAACAACCAGACATCCGTCGAGCATGTCCCAAGCCTGACATGTCTATCAATCGACCACAGCCAGGACAACTACCAGGTTACGATTGCCAACGAAGGAAGAACCGAGCGCATACCCTTCAAAGTACGAACCTGTCCGCCTGGACAGACGTGGTAAGTCGAATTCGTTCAAAAGGACTGATGTTGACATAAATTCATAAACTCCTCACCAAGATCTTAGGTGACAGTACTGTTGCTTCATCCAGGCTTTGGACACGTGTTACACACTTGAATCTCCCTTCAAGCAAATTACCCTTCGGAAGAGACCGCCTGTTTAGTTGTTGCTATGAGATAGTGTCTGCAGAGATCACCAACAAAACAGTGAATCCTGCGTACTTAGACGAAAAAAACATGAGTGAGCCTCAGTACTACTCTCATATTGACCAGGCTGTTTGAGTCAGACAAAGTCGAGCGGGGAACGACATTGAGTTATATGCTGAAAAAGATGAACAGAACTAGAAGGCATCGAACCTATTTGGTTAAATGGTGGTCTGTAGTAGGAGGATAATCGTAGTTAGCTACTGGAAGGAATGCGGTCCTTCCGAGTTTATAATCCAGAAACAGCTAAAATGAACGCCAAAAATGGGTATGTAAACCAAACTCGTGTAACCTGCAGACCATGTGCACGGCTGTTTTGCTGGCAGAGATTGGTAGCAGTCTCACAGCCATGCTGGAGTCAAAATGTAGACCCCCTGAAACAGGCAACCCGAAGGAGAAATGATGAGTTCACACGCAAGCTCGTACTAGGTTAATGCTATTGCTTGATAATAGGATATTTGATCGAAGTATGGATTGACTAAAGTACGAATGGAGTATTATCACGCTTCACCGTCACGGTTTAGGACTTCCAAGCATTCACCTCGATATCTTACGAGATCACATAGAGTAGCTACACAAGTGACCTACACTAGACACTGTCACCAATGTGTCCGACGAACTCGCAGCTCATGCCATTATCCTGGTAATATCACGGCCAAAGTAACAAGAGCTATGCCTGGCTCGTCTGTCCAGGACCTAGCGCTGGGTGCCTGGGCATTTTTCAAACAAGTACACATATATTTGCTCTCAAGACAAGAGCAATCAAGAAAACTAGTCGACCACTTTTCAGCTAGGTAATGCTAGTATGTCTTAGAGAGTTCAACTTGTTCATCGGTGGTGCGTGGCATTCTCCAGCACCCGTGATCTCCGCGGAAAAACGTTCGATTTTCACATCCGTGGCTTGATGTTTTTCGTAAAGTGTTAGTTCATAGCGAAAATGCTGGTGACCACACAGCGACTATATAACTTACCGCTATCAGGTACTTTTAGTCGGGTTCACAACGTTTGGATGAGGAGTCAATAAAACAAAGCAATGTGAAGCTACCCTGATGTGTGACTAAAAACGCAGGCAGCCCCAACTGATGGTGGATTTAGTGATCATAAAGATAATCGTCCAGTTGTAAAACCCCTTCGGTGCCTAGCTGTCATGTCACCCGAAGGAAGCACGAGGGCTGGAATGCTGCCAGGTTGCCCAAGCCTAGACAGGGATGTAAAAGACCGGACCGGTTAATTCTGAGTGCAATGCCGCGAGAAAGCACGATGGGCCTAGGCAAAACACTGACGTTCTCAAGCAGCGAACGTTGCCATTTGGAACATACAGTTTAGAGCTGCTGCAACGCTTAATTGCCCCGTTGAATATAATACATGTTCTGGTATTCCTAAACTATGTGCATCATGTTTGGACAAGAAGAAATCCTTGTGTGTGTCCGCTCACGTGTGTAGGAATCTCTATAAAAGAGAGTCAGTGTACACGCTCAACAATTCTAATGTTTCTTGAGCATTGCATTTGGTACGCCACGCAACTGTTTTGTTTTTTCAATCCCGCTTTAGAACTACTCCTGACAGGTTCATATTCATTGCATCCTACATTAAATCCAAGGTAGGAAGTTGGCTAGAATCTGTGGAAAGCTTACCCAGGAGCAGAAGAACAACAGGCCTTTTCTTTCATTCAAACACTGAGCCAGCCAACACCACAAGGTCTTATGGCTGCTCTCCTGACTCGTGGTTGACTGGTAGTAACCGGAAAAGTTAGGTTTATTTTACCCATTAAACGATTAATTGAGTTCAATTTGTCTCACTCGGTTGATGGGACGTAGAGCATCCTCGTCACAACCAAATTCACTTGAAATTTTCAGGAGTAATGCATTCGCCAAATGGACGACGGTAGGAACGAATATTACAGGTCTGGTCTTAGTTGCTCAACCTGTAGACTTAGGATGAGGTGTAACGTCCCGGAGGACCAACTGCCTGCTACAAATGCCAGTCTCAGCAGGTGCTTGATCGCCTTTGAGAACAGGGAACAAGAATCTCAGCCGCATTGCTCTATTTCGACCAGCTTTCGTTTCCTAATGCGAGGGAGTACACTGTGGGAAAAGAAGCGGACACAAAGTTCGTCCTCATTAGAACTACTCAGTAGTACACTCGCATAGTCGTGTCTCTCGATCCACACTGTGCGTGTTTGACCGCAATTCGAATGCGCTCAACATATATGCCCCAGGACCATTAGCTCAAGTGTAATTACACTCGAGGGGATGCGTTCACAAGCAATGCCTCCCCCAAACTTTGTCGGCCTATTCTGAAAAGTAAATAACTAGTTAACAGCTACTTCATCCTTATCAAGAATCACCACAAGTGCGAGCCTCACAGAATTTGCTTTAATCATAGCCAGGCATTCGCGAGGGTTCAAGCCCAAGATCCACAAAGCACCTAAAGTACATATATTGCTGTTGGTTGCCTTAAACGCAATAAGGCGGTTGGTCAACCAACCTATACAGTGCACAGACGTCACTCCGATGCTTTTGAGGCCAGTTCGTTCGTGCTTAATTAATCACAAGAGGTACATAGCTTTCTGACTTCTGAAAACAGGATGACCTAGCAAAGAATCAAACCCAACAAAACCAACACTTGCCACCTAATTCAAATTTGCACAACAATGTTTGAGACGAAAGTTTACGAGATCCCCTAAGTATGAATGGGTAGATTACTCCTAATCTGCATTTGAACACCAAGTTGCCTGAAAAAAGTCCCAAAATTAATGACAACAGGCTAAAAGTTAGGCTCAGGAAGTTCAAACCTTAGAACTCCTGCCAAGACTGTTACAAATTTCCCAAAGGATGCACTAAACGGGGTTGAAGCACTGTAAGTTCGACGGCCTCAGCTTCGGCAGTTGTCTGTGAAACCTCCAGAAAACCTTGTGTAGAACAGAAAACTTGCCAATGCACGAAGCAGTTATCGAGTTACGCATTGTAATCAAAAGGATACAGAAAACGTGAATTCAGAGAGAACGGCATTGAAAGGGTGAGAATCGTGTATTGTTCTTACAAGTATATTTACAGCACACAATTCTGTTGTATTTCACTGGGAAAAATCAGGCAACAGAAGTCCATGGTATGCATCCAAGGTCCATGCGAACTGTTCAATTTTCTTTGGTAGCAGAGCAGCCCAGGTGATGCAAACCAAAAACTATATCTGTCTGGTGTTTTGTCATAGTGCTCAGTAATTCTTGGCTCTTGCAGCCTAGTAATCCCAGGAGACGACCGCGAGCGCCATCTAACCCTCCAGAGGAAGCCAAACTGGCGTATTCTTGAAGCTGGTTCACAGTCATTATACGGTGCTGGACCACACCACCTAGAGTCATACAAAGAGGTGAGACGAAGAAGTAAGCCAAAAAACAGACTGAAATAAACTAGGATGCCCTAATAGATGAACAACCACAGCAATACTGTGTGTACATCTTCTGATTTGAACAGTTGAGCAAACAAGGATGGCTAGAAGAAATTCCTTCAAGGACAATACGAATCAATTGTAGGCGGTGATGGAAGGCCTATTGTTCATGGCTCATAGGAGAGCATAATTCCATTAAGTTATGACCGCTAGTTCCATTACCATGTGAAAGTCCCCTTAGCAGGAGGAAAGCCGTTTCAGTTCACAACCAAATGAGGGGTTGCAGTCTTTCAGGAATAGAATGTGAGTGAACATCTGAGTGTCACTGAACCCACGGCGATTTGTTCACTGATCGGTCTTTCGTGCATGCAGTGAGGCAATGAATTTTGGGGTGCGAGCTGGAAAACAGTGACCTTGAAGCCCAGTCGTAACTGTTGATGGTAAAGCACGACAAATGAGAATTATCTAAGCTACATTATAGAGTGAAATGGTGATGATATGCGTGGGAAAGCGCTCTTCACGAAAGTACTCACTTATGTAAGTGCGCTAGCGAGCAGCGTAAAAAGAAGGTGCACAGGTGATGTCGTAACCTTACTCACTCATGTATTCAAACGAAACAAATAACTCGATGTGAACGCGAGAGTTCACCATAGAATGTTTGCCAATTCGGGCCAAGGAATCTTTTCCATTTAAATTCAAGTACGGACCAGAAAACTGGGGTTAACCAATCATTGTGCCTTTATTTTAAAAATTACCCGTTCATACGGGTATGAACCTCACGCACCAAGACATCATCGTCATCATCGACAGCATGACATTAGTGTTGAACAATGATACTTCGCTGCCGGTATCGCGACGATTGATTCAAGAATATCGGGCAGGTTGTCGACCAGGTCGGGGATGCAGTGATACCATCCTCGTATGACGTCGAGTTTGAGCAGCAACACACATACCGTCGACCAGCAGTTGTCGTTTTCCCTAATTTCACTAGGACTGTTGTTCCGTGGTGCATACATAGAGAGCTGTTTTGTATGAGGAAGTGCTGTACCTGAGATGAAAAGAAACGTACAGCACTCGATGGCAAGTGGGAATATTGAGAGCACGTTTGTCTGTCACTCACAAAGCAGAGGTTGCCCATTTTGAAAGTACCATGCTCGTGATGCCATAACATTGTCCCTTCTCCCTGACGAATTACGGGTTCCTTCCACCAACGGTAAGGAGATAGCTGAGCCTTTTGGATTCCCCTTTGTAGCAGATCCGATAACAAGAGCATTACAAGAGCTACGAAGCACAATATGGGCGGCGATTTTCAATTCAAAATGGCGTGGGTGTGCGAGAAAACTTCCGGACCAATAAACTATTGACACTGGAGTGAGAATGTATCCATCATTACTTCTTAAGACCGAATGCCGACCAGCATCCATTGATACAACTATCCACCCTTGGATCGACCACCTCAAGGGACTGACAAAAAGTGGTTTTTCCGCAAGGCGGTTCCTTCTGAAAGAGACACTTATCAGTGGGACCAATCACATCGTGGACGTTCTATACACAAACGATAGGATAAAGTGTTCGGGTTGGAATGCCTTGGAAAAAGGGCGGGCTGTGACGTAATGCTCCGAGACGTCGAAGCATAAAATCATCATGCACTGTATGCCATGTATACGTACAGTGGTTCAGGCTGCCAAATTTCTGCTAGCCCAT
Organism: Opisthorchis felineus; assembly: GCA_004794785.1. NCBI lineage: Eukaryota > Metazoa > Platyhelminthes > Trematoda > Opisthorchiida > Opisthorchiidae > Opisthorchis > Opisthorchis felineus. The sequence continues at coordinate 58,288 of SJOL01008746.1, forward strand.
AACCTTGAAAACCGGAGAGGACAACTACAGCTGATATAGCTGGCACGTGAATCCAAGGGGGAAAAGTGACCTTTCACCATTGGTGAGGAAACTATGTGTTAAAGGTGATGGCTCGGGTGCGTGTGCACCACAGAGTAGGTGATTGAGTTACGTCCACCAGTCTCTAACCATTGATGTGTTCCATCTTGGAGTCTCCATGCAAGGAGACACCAGTGAGTAACGTAACTGTGCTTGCTGACAATGTTTTTATACGTTGCTACCAGGTAATGGCTTGACCTTCTTTGGATCTTTTCTACCCTAGGTATGGTTGTGCGAAGACGACTCTCCAAGGAATTCGATCCACTAGAACACAATAAACATGATCAAACCAGCGCACCACCTATAGAGTATCATCAGCCCATCTACCGTGCACGATTTACTTCCTCCGAAAACTATTCGGCAATGCTGATTCAATTTTCCTATCGGATTCGGGCAATGCTCGGCAGACAATGATGCCAATAAAATGATAGGTTTTTAGCATCCTCAGCTCGAAACCGAAAGCCTTCTAACCCATACAACAGTATGGAGTACACTGTAGCACTGTACGCTCAACTCCTGACAGAGAAGCTGATGTCAAAGATATTGCACGTTGGTAAAAGATTCCCTGGCCCTCCTTATTCGAATGGAAATATCACCTCTCACCAGACCAACAGACCCATAGTAGGGCATCGGAGCACCAGTGTTGAACACTGATGTTGTGCTTTCGATGATGATGATGATGATGATGACCGGACCATCGGCAAAGCATCGGCAAGCACAATGCCAAGCTCGGCGAACAGACCAACAACAACCTTATCTACAACCAATCAACGCACCCGAGTTATCAATATTTTGATATATTATTACACTCCGGTAAACAAAATTGTCTATCACCTCAGCCCCCTCACCTAGCATTAGGTTCAGGTTTGAGCCTTCTCAGTATTGCAATATCCTTTTACACTTCGCTTGTACGGAGTACACGCCAGGTCGCGAGGCGGAATTATTTAAGTTATTTAATAACCTTTGCATTTCGACATAGCCCAGAATGACCTTGCAGTATTTTAACTTCACGAGCACCAAAGGCTGGGAGCAGATCTCCCATGGTCGCATCGATTGCAAAGTTGAGGAGAAAAGGGGATAAAGGACAGCCTTGTCTGACACCATTGAAAGCAGGCGAAAGCACACCACAGATCTCTCCAGTTGTCGTACAGCGCCTCCGGGAAAGCCAAGAATTTATCCAGTACATCCACAGACACTGCCATAGAACCCGATTATCGACAGAGGCAAAAACAGTTTCCAAACCAAGGAGGATGATCATTATCGGTTTCTGGAAGCAGTATATCAGGATCTGTCGGAGTAAAAGCGTGACACGTCTACTCTAGTACAGGGCTTACACGGATATATCTTGCTGCGTCCAACCAGCCAACGAAGGATAAGACCAGAGAGTATCTTGGATGCCACAGCTGCCATGATAATACCACGATAGTTTCCACGATAGTCTGACGATTGGGATAATTGTCAAGATGCTCCATCCTGCAGTTGAGGTACTAGGAGGTATTGTCAGATAAACTGCCAGAGTTTCGCTGCCTTCATTGACGAGGGCGGAAAATAAACCGTCCTGATCCGGCTGCACGTTTTCGTCTATCTGCAGCAAATAAGGCGACCCGGATGAGGTCATCGCGCGACGGCCTATGTGGCATGAAGGTACCTTTAGGTGTGCATGCGCACAGAAAGTGCATTTGTAGTCGCATCGGGCTTTTGGTATGTTCTAGTTGTATTCCAGCCGAAAGTTGGGGGCCACGGTCAATCGGTTGGCGATTTAACTGTTCGGTTCTTGAGAGAGGGCGACATCTCTGCTTCCATAAATATGGACAACCTGGTCGCCTGGAAGAAACATCTCACACTCCTATCGCACAGGACTGTGTGACTGTACCGCCAAAACGGCCTCGTAAAACGATTATCCGTATTTCAGTGGTTAAGGAGCTAAACCACTTAACGGAAGGTTCATGGTTCCAACCCAATCCCGGATTGCCGATTGCTCTTGTCTAAGCCTAGGCAACTTGGCAGTATCTCATCGTATGGAGGCTGGTGTTTGTCTGCCGCTTCTCTCACGCCTCCCTGGTATAGCCAAGCCTTGTGAAAAGGGGTTCCGGCCAGTTTTGCCCGCCGGATCATAGCACGGCTAGCAGGTCAGGGTGATAACTTTTAGTCTAGTAGCACAAAGTCGTCCGGTAGGATTAACAACTAGTGACAAGGATCTTAACAAGAAAAAAATGAGAGTCCCAATACTATTCTGTGGCTAGTAACTAAAAACTGGAGGCAGGTGTGAAAATGAACAAGTGTAAGGGCATGGCTAAATTGTCGTAATTAAGGAACAAATTACAACTTACCCAGAAGTAATAGAAACCGTGCAGTCTTGAGAACCGACAGAGCATTGCGACAAACCAATGGGTCGGCGTCACCGAAGAGATAAAAGTTATGGGAATTTGTCCGGAGAAAGCATTCTGTGAAATTTTCCCAACGGGTCCCAATTGCTGCCTCCCTGTAGAAGGGGGGAATCAATGACAATCATCATCCCTTAGCGTCATCAACAACATGCCCTGGACAATGGGTAAATTAGCCCGGAGGCAGGTTAAACCGCTCACTAAATGTCAACAATAAAGAAGGAAAGGCTGACTGATTAGTTAATCATCATCATGTCAGCTGTAAGAACCGCAAACTCGTCGTGCAGTGGTTATGGCTGCCACAGTTTCGTTCACCGACGATTTGCTGAGGTGAGCAAGATAGTTTCGCATTCCAGGCAGAAGCTGATATAATTACTGCGTAAATACGTGGTTGTTAGTGGACTTTTCATTGGAGAGATTGGGGAGGGAGCCATGCATTGAAGTCAATAGCTTGGATGCACAAGCGACATTGACGGCGCGACTGGGCCATGTCTGACAATGTCTCTAACCATCGATGTGGCCCGTCTCGGAGTCCTCGTCCAGAGAAACGGCAATGACCAGCGCAGCTGAGTTTGCTGGTAACGGCTTTCATACTTCGATGTCAAGTCATTGTTTCACCTCCCCTGGCTCGTTTCCGCCCTTTGCGTGGTTGTGCCAAAAGAGCCCTCAGAGGAAATCGGTCGACTAGCATACGGAGCACGTGGCCAAGCCAGCGCAACCTATGCAGTGTGATCAAATCATTTACCGTGGGTGAGTTATTTCTTCCGAAAACCATTCGACGAACTTCAGCATTGCTGATCCAGGGTTCCCACAGACTCGGGCAATGCTCCGAAGACAGCGATGGTCAAACACTGAAAGTCTTTTACCGTACTCAGCGCGCAGCCGCCAGGTTTCCGACCCGTATAATAATATGAAGCGCACCACAGCATTGTGAACTCGACTTGACTGAGTGATGCACGCTCACGGAAACTGCTCTAGCCTTCCCAATCTGGGTGGAAACATCATCCTTCGTGAGAACACCAGGACTGCTACAGCTGCCCGGGTAGAAAAAATTGTCTACTATCTCAATCGGTTCATCCGCAGGCCTGAGGTTGGGGTTTGAGCCCACCCAGTCTTGCAGTAGCACTTTACACGTTGCAGGTGTGAGGCGCATGCCAAACCGTGAGGCAGAATTATTTAGATTATTTAATATTGTGTGCATTTCTACGGCGTCAGATCCAAGAAGACCTATGTCGTCTACGTACTCAATATCTGTGAGCGGACGCCCCGGGAGCACTTCGACCCCGCACGCATTAGAGGCTGGTAGTGAGTCTTCCATAATCGAACCAATGACGAGTTGAGGAGGAAAGCTGAAAGAGGACAGCCTTGCCCGACACGAATTGATGCGGTGAACTCAGGCGAGAGCTTCCCGTAGACCTTCACACGTCCGCGGGAGTTGGCGTACAGCGCCCTAAGGAGGGTCAATAATTTATGGTGGACACCTTTGCTCCATATACACTGCCATAGTGCCTGACGGTCCACAGAGTCAAAGGCAGCTTTCAAGTCAAAGAACACAACCATTGTTGGTTGCTGGGAGCAGTGTCGCTGTTCCAGAATCTGTGGGAGGGTGGGTATGTGATCGATGCATCCCCTTGTAGGACGGAACCCAGCTTGGTTTTCACGGATCTGTCTCTCCCTGTGTTCAGTCAACCTTCGAAGGATAAGACCAGAGAGCATCTTTGATGCCACAGCTACCAGGCTGGTGCCACGGTGGTTTACACAGCGTTCGCGGACCCATTTTGAAGATAGGGATAACTGTCGACATGCCCCATTCTGCAGGCACCTTCTCTTCGTTCCATATCGCACCAATTAATTTTGTTAGATTGGCCATTAGGGATTCTCCGCCTTCTTTGAATAGGGCTGGATAGAAACCGTCCGGTCCTGGTGCCTTGTCGCGTTTTAGTACGGATATTTCGTACTTTGTTTCTTCTGACGGCGATTAAGGTTTACATTCTATTCGGCCGTATACACTGTCTCCATATGCTGTGTTGCAGGAGGCCAGCGAAACTGTTCTTCGAAGTGTTCGGCCCATCTTTCCAGTCGACGTTTTTGCGAGTGAATTAATAAACCGTCTTTTTCACTTATCGTTTCACCGACCGTTGCTTTCCTAGGGCCAGTCAATCGTATCAGTTGATATAAGGCACAGCTGTTTCCCGTAGCAAAAGCCTTCTCCATCTCCCGAGCTTTCGATGTCCACCAGAGCTCTCGGTCTTTCCTTAGACTCTTCACTATATGGCGTTTGAGGGATTTGCGTGCGCCGTCGTACTCGTTGCCTGCTGGTATAGATTTCATGGCATCAATCATGGATAGTGGTGTCGCCGACATCCAGTGGTTTCTTGGTCGAATCGGAGAGGTCGGACAGACAGCACTAAACGCCGCTAACATAGCTCCTTCTCACATTTTGCCACGATTCATCCACATGCACACTGCCACCACAGTATTGGTTTACTGTAGAGAGCTGGTGCGCTGGCTCAGATCGGTACTGTTGAGCTATGGTCGTTCTTCGAAGATAGTGGATTGGCATGCTTCTTGCTAATTTGCGAGGGCCTGAAGGGAAACGAACTGTCAGGCGTGCACGCACCATGGCGTGATCGGAATTAAGTAGTGTGCCCCAGAACGAACGGCAGTCTTGAATTGTGGCTCTCCACCTTTGGCTGATGGCCACGTGATCCAACTGGGTCCACGGTTGATTTGCAGTGGTGGTCGCCAGGTTACGCGATGTGAATGTTTATGTTGTAAGCTCGCACTGGCCAGAAACAGTTCATGGTCAGCACACAACTGAAGGAGTCTATCTCCGTTGTCTGTGCGGCGAGCATCGACTCCGAATCGACCGCCCAAATATGATTCCAAGGAGCTAAGACGACATACTTGAGCATTCTTATCGCCTGCAAGGACCACAATGTCAGTGCTTTTTGCTTGACAAATGAGCCCGGATAACTCTCGATAAAAAGTATCCTTCTCAGCATCAGAACTGCAGTCCGTTGGGGCATAAGCCGACACTACAAACAGGCACCGCCTTTTGTGCCGAGAGGCATTGAGTTTGATTGAACAGGATAACCGGACGGCGCAAAGACGACTGTTCACTGTGATCCAATCCAGCAAAGCGCGTTCAGCTCTGGGGTTGAGTGCAACTCCCACGCCATATATTCCACGAGTCATCGCTTCCGGGTCACCGGACACACGGAGTGAGAAATGTGAAAAAGCTGAGTTCGTCCTTGGCGTGCTGAGATGCATAACCACGCTTGGGTCTTGTATGCGTGTTTCGGAGACACAGCATACACCAATTTTAAGAAAGTATAAGGTTTCAGCAAGCATTGCCTGTTTGCCAATTTGACATAGAGTACGGACATCAAAAGCTCCTATATAGAAAGGATCTCGTAGATTTAGAAGGGTGTTATTTTGTTTACTGTTAATAGGCAACGAGGAGTATAAGGCCTTTCGGTCAGATAACTGACAGTCAAGTGACCCAGTGACGTTTGCTTGTGTCGTGAGGAGTTGGGGAAGGGACATCGGTGGACACCGAACTGCACGGACAAATGATACTTCCCGGTTGCCCAGACCGAGGAAGGGGGTTTGGTTGAGGTACCCCACCTTGAGCCTTTGACTCAAAAGTCTGACCCACAGGGCAGTGGTCGCAGGTAGGGTTTTGTTCGGGGACCCCGCCTCTAGCCTCTGACTGAAAAGTCTGACCCACGAGACAGCGGACAGTAGGGTTTTCTTTGAGGACCCTGCCCGGAGCCGATGACTCAATAATCTGACCTGCTCGGCTGCAGGGGGTTGGCCTAACCTGAGGGCGCAGGGAATAAGGCATTACTGTCTCATTCCTGATGCGGCTGCGCACAGCAGGTGCCTTTTGAGCAGCACCGGACTCTTTGGTCTTAAAAGTATTTCGACCGTATTGAATAATGCGCCGGCGGTCACGCTCAACCGTTGGGCGGTCGGAGTGTGCGGTGTTTGGAGCCGACCTTTTCTAACCCGTCCTTCTCCGGGGGAAGGCAGCATCGCTGCTTCCATAAATATGGACACGCTGGTCGCCTGGGGGAAACACCTTACTGTCTTCACACTCCTGTCGCAGAGGACAGTACGACTTTACCCCCAGACCGCCTCGTAGCACGATTACTCGTAGTACGGGGTCCCACTGCTCTTGGTCTGACTGCTCCCCTTTGGCCTTCCTGGCATGTTTGCACCTTGTGGAACGACGTTCCAGCCAGTGTAGCCCACAGGATCATTGCAGCACTCAAGTCCGACCACCACGTCAAGGTGGCAGCTTAAGGTCGGGCTGATTAGTTAGTTCATGCAAGTATGCGACAGAGGGAAAATAAGGGTTTCCAACAATCCTATCGGCAGTGTAAGTGCACATCTCTGAACCCATTACTTCGGAGGTGATAAGATCTAGAAACCAGCAGAAACGACCGTGGTGTAGCGGCATGCGAACATAAGCAAAGCAGTCGCCAGCGACTGGTAAATTGAGGGGGGTGTAGTAAAGAATTAAGGCCATCGTCTATATATATGTTACTGAGTGCAATACTGGGCCATGTCTACCGGTGAAAAGACGAAAGCCGTTCGCCGCAGAGTCGTTTATCAACAAACATCAACTAAACAGTTACAAACTATTGAACAGGAAAGTACAACTCTCATATGCACCTTGTTTTTGAAAACTGAACATCCTCACACGTCTTCTTGAACTTTCGTGGATATTCACTGACTATCACGCAATTGTAAACGAACGCTGCAAAGCAGTTCCACAAGTTCCGTAATAAACCCACATTCCATTAGACGCGAGGCGGAGTTACGAGAAAACCACATACTACTCGCATGCCTCATCAGTAGTGTCCGCCGTTACACCGGTATCTCCAATCATCTACGTATTCCCTATGGCTCGTTTGATCTGAATAGTTATAGCCCCCATACTTTACCATTAAGTCGTGATCTGACCTGCTATAGACCTTCCCTACCGGGTACACGGCCGGCGGATAGATGCTCTTCAGGGAATTCGGTCCGTTGACATGAAAACTGTGACCATGCCAGTACAGCTAGCTTATGGAACGTTGTCAGTTCATCACTAACCCCGAAGAACAACCCACGCACTTCAGAATTACTGCTGACCACGATCAAGATTCTTAAGGCAAAGTATGGTTCCACATACAATGAAATCGCAATAAACGAAACCGTCACGGAACAGCTGTTGTATGAACCCTACTAACCAACCATAGTAAAATCGCACCAAGACTAAAGAACTCACTAAGAAACAGCATGTTTGCGAACGAACCTCAAGATTGGTACAGGAAATCCATGAAACACCAGGTTTTTTAGGAAGAGCTGGTTTCGAATAGGTACGAACTCTCGCCACTTGTGATGCAGAGGCTGTATTACAAGCACCATACGGTCATCGGCTTCACCAAAGAAGTCAGAACGAGCTCTCTCCAACAGGAACTTTCGATAAGGGTTATTTTCTTCCTGCAAGTGAAACAAAAGTAGCATCAATAACAGTCCGGCCATCGATGGGGAACAAAAATTGACGCGGAAAAAGCAGTCTCCCTCCGGGAATAATGTTAAAAGTTGGGGCCTGATAAAACGTACATGGGGTCACTCGTGGCCCGTCTGGTACGGAATATGAACCACGAGTTAGAGTCGGTTGAACCTGAAGTACGTCGCCTTGTTTAGGAATAACGAACCATCATAGCGCCCACGATAAAATAATGCAGTAAAACAGCTCCTCCATCGAGGGGATTCCGCAACCATGACCCAGAAGGTGGGGTGCGATAAGCGATTCCATGCGGTTAACTCTCAATAGGAACATATTAGAACCACCACTGGGGAAGTAGCAGCCTCTGTTGGAGAGTGGTCTGAGAGATAGGGAGGACTTCCTTAAAAATTGATATTCGCTCTGAGGAAAACTTGCTTGTCGCCTGATTGCTTCCCTTACCTGCAACTTTTTAGTCACTATTTCACCGTCGTGGTGTTTCACTCATTTATTTTGCCGTTGTGCTACTACCAACTGGGAGGAAATTGAACAATTTTGGAACAGTACAATATCCTTGGTTCTGGATGATGATTACTCCGAAAAAAGTCCGCGTTTCCTCAGCGGGGGTATTGTACTATACATCTCTCGCACCCATACGACACGTAGCCGGAACGTTAATAGGAAATAGGAAAACTGAGAAAATGCTAGATTGAACAGGTCTTGCGGTGACCAATCGAAAAATCAGGAATGTATTTGCTCCACAGCCTTTTAGGTCAGAAACTGAAGCCTCAAGCCACGAGCTATCTCAAACATCTATGACACTCGTTATGGTAAAGAATAGAGGGGGTTGACCGTTTACTATGTCGTTGATTTGAAATCCCACCCCGGTCTTGTCAGTGTAGGATGTGGTTGGCTTTGGTCATGTTACGGCGGAGTTGTAAACATCGCGGTCCTTAAAAATAAATCTTAGAGTTATATCAACGCGCAAATACATATCAGTTTATGGGTTGAAACGACTCGGAAAAATGAACTGTGTATGAGACGCAGAAAGTTTCATCCATGATGAAGTTTATACATTAGGATCACAAAAGTTACTCGATTGTGCCTGGGACCAAACTGTCACTTACACGAATTCGCTGTTGCTCCTGCTTTCTAATACGCCTATCTGTTGCAGTGATACCAAGAGGAGGGATAACGGGCTGCGTCACCGCTCGAAAAAGGCGTTGTTCCAGGGTACCTGGATCAGCCACGTATCGTGTTCGTATGGGCTGGCAAAGTACAGCATAGGGTTTTCGGCCCAACGGGCACCAGATACTCATAATACAGCAATCCGCTGAAAAGCCAAATACAAAGTGGTTAGAATGTGTTCTGAATAGTTTATATGGACAAGCATCCATAGGCATAGTTGGAATGTTAACTGTTCGAAAAAATACAGTTCCAAGAGTGTTAAAACATTAATCGCCAAGGTACATCAGTCTGCCAATAGCAACACGTTTTGTACTGTAGTATATCATCTCCATTATCATCAAACAAACCCGTGTAAGAATTGCAACAAATGTTACGTCTGTGTTGGTTGGTGGAGATCTGGTAGAGGACCAAATTATCTTTGGTGTGATAATTCCGCAGCATAAGTCAAACGATTACGACCTAAGGGTAGGGTATTTTGAGAGTGTGCGGGACAGGAAGCAACAAATAGGTTGCGGAGACACCATTAAACGCACCACTATGCGGCCTAAACTGGGGTCAGGTCGACCAAAAGGCCGGGGCCCCTTAGTCAGTTCACTCTAGTTTACCATACATAAATAATGTACCGCGGGTACGTTGGTTCAGTCCGCTTCATCAAGGAGCCGGAGGTAAGAAGAGGTAAACTGATAGGCTATTTGATGTCAAATCGCTCTTACTGCCCGACGGAGTGTAAAATAGGACAGCCGCACAATGAAGTAGACAGCTTCGATACAAGAGCGCCGCTGACTGCGTGACTGAGCCACATCTGTCAGCGTCATCAAAAGTTAATAGGACAAATCCCTGAGTCTTCATCCAGGGAGGCGGAAGTCATCAACCCGTTTGAATTTGCCAGTTACAGCTTTCAAACTTCACCGTCTACCTTTTCGTTGTTCCCACTCAGTGAAGGGCTGACCAAAAACAAAGCTGTGAGGTAGATAGCTCTCAGTCATTCGAAGTGCACGTCCTTACCAGCTTAACCTATGAAGTGCGCTCACTCCCTCCATCGTATGAAAACCCGTTCTCAGGATCATCTGACACACTTCAACACTGTTGAGCTGAACAATGCTCCAGGCTTGATCCCAACCGGTCCAGTGAAATTTGAAATTTTTCAGGTATGAGGCGCACGCCAAACCGTGCGGTAGGATAATGAAAGTTTTTTTAATGACTGGTGTATCTAAAGCAGCTGAACCAAGGAGAGTGATACGATCTGCATACTCAACTTCTGTGGGCGTTTCGATCCCACAATGTCAGAAGCAGGCAGGGGAACTTCAAGCAGCATATGAAGGTCATCGGGGAGGGAGAACAGCCCTGTCTCACGGCACTAGACGTGGTAAACTAGGGCGAGTTTTTCGTAGACCCCAGGCGCCCACAGGAGTTCGTGCATAATACCTCTACAAGGAATAAAAATTTAGAAGGAACGCCTTTGATAAACAAAGACAGCCGTGTAAAAAGCTACTTTCAGTTTTAAAAAAATTGCAGTTGTTAGACAAGAGCCTGGTATGAAGACAGAATGGAACAACTGGATCGATTCGCCCAGGTGTCACAGAGCCAGGGGTGACCTGACTACCCTCGGACGAATAATACAATGCGACTTCAGAGCTAAACTGCTAGCCGACGTGCTGTCGCGTTGTTCAATGATGACCGACAGTTCCAGTGATTCACTATTCGGGGACAGAGGGCTTGCAAGCCCTCAGCGACCCTTAAGTTGTAATTGGATGATAGTTAAGATCTGAAATCCGCTGCCTGTTGTTGTGATGGAAGAGGCTGACAACAATATCTTGGATGACACTGCGTCAGTTTGCTCAATCCAGATGCAAAACGGACATGCCCCATGATGGCATGGTTGGAATCGCATTGCGTGCAACGGCAATCCTTAACTGAAGCTCTCCACGGGGAACTGATTGTCGTATGGTCCATCTGACTTCAAGAATAATTTGTGGTTGGTGTTCCGCGAGCAACATTGTGCGAGTGCTAATGCCAAAAGTGCGCATTGGTTAAGAACAGACTATGTTCAGCATACAAGTGAAAAAGTCGCTCCCCACTGTCTGTATAGTGAGCATCGGCTATTCGGTGGTTTCGCGGCTCCTGTACTGGTACTTGGCTTGCTGTTCAGCCAACTACGGAGGTAACAGCAAGTGTAGCCTGAGACACTCCTGGGATTAAGCAAAATCACCTCAGCTGTATTTATGGAGTAACCGCACTTAGGCCGTCAGCACGCGCATCGAAACTTCGAGAGCAGAAGAGATTTTGGGAGATCAGAGGAGTTGAGCAGATGACAAAAGACTTTCCAGTTATCAGCCCGAATAGCTGAAATCGACCGCTGCTGCGTGGAATAACCTTCCTCCGACGGTTGTCCACGCCCCTTCTAGAACCCAGTTCAAAGCACCGTTAGACACTTTTTATGAGAGTCCTCGTGCTGGAAAGCATACAGCCCCGCGCTGAGAACTTGAAGAGCAGTGCTACACACTTTTTTCGCTTGTGCCTTTCAGGTGTACGACAGCCACTGAACGACAATAACAAAACCGACCCGGGAAACTTGGGCGAAAGCCTCGATCCTGTGTATCAATCCGTGGATCGATCCAACCAACTTTTTTTCGTCCCACTTCATGGTGTAGCAGCAAGCTGCGGTGGTCACCTCAACCGTACTTCGAAAGAGCCTATCTCAAAGTCGACGACAAAAACACCAGCAACCCAATGGGGATGTGTCTGTGGACTCAGTGTGCAGCTACACTGTACGAAACGAAACGCGAATGAATTCAGAGGGCACAAAATCGACACAAACTTGCCATATCTCTGTGAGAGGTGCACATATATACCACTTATTTGGTGTTTGTCGCCGATGATGTCACATCTTGAAGCAGAAATACGCCGGGAACTACGGACTTTAACGATGCTGTGACTTGCTGAACGGTCGTGCAACTCTGTATCGGTCCCTTGGCTTCCTGCTCCACCCACTATGGCATATCAAAAGGCACGGTAGCTCCAGACAGCCCTTTATGGAGACAAAGGGAAATTATTGCGACTGCCTTTACAGGGCAATCACAGAATGTCAAACAAGGTCGTGCTAGAGTCTCCGTGAGGGGCGAGAAGCGTCGAGCTAGAGACGTTCCATCCAGATTGGCTGACATTCTGACCAATCAGGGCATGCCTTCGTTTGGTCCGTAGCCCGCACGTGACATATCCCTCCAATTGATGTGCTGTTCGGTTATTAGAGACGGCTGGCCTCCGGACAATCGACCCAAACAGACTTCACTTTTCCACTGACAGCGTTTTCACCTGCCCCATCGATTTCAGCACACAGCAGCAACTGAGGTCTACAACAGCCTCTACGCTCGCCCGCAAACTTTGCCCCAACAAAAACTGCCAACCGCGAGCTGGTCACCTCAAGCTTCATAACCCAGCCGAGCAAGCCACACGGCACCAAAAACCAGAATTCCTGCTGAACACTAGGGGGAAACACCCCATCTACATATGCCCAACGAGACGGCGCAAAGTGCCCTTACCAATCATCACTTGTCCTTGGGTCAGTGAGCTATCCAAACCATCGTCGACAGCAGGAAGCGCTGAATAAAAACCTATGGACCTCACTATGTCAGCGTCAACATGTGGTCCTGGCATGGCTTATTAGGAAACCAGTCTCACCATGTGCAGCTGAACCCATTGTCCGGAGGCCAGCCGCCCCTAATTACCTAAAAGCACGGCAATGGGACGGATGCGTCACGTGTGGGCTACGAACCAAACGTAGGCATGCCCTGCTTGGTCAGAATGTCGGCTAATCTGGATCGAGTATCTTTACCTCGCCGCTTCTTGCCCCTCACGGAGATTCTACCATTCGGTGGTGACCCGATAAATACGGTTGCAATGATCTCCTTTTATCTCCATAAAGGGCCGTCAGAAGCTACCGTGCCTTTTGATATACCGTAGTGGGTGGACAAGGAAGTCAAGGACCAACACAGAGTCGCACGACCGTTCAGCAAGTCACAACACCCAAACTGTTTTTAATCGCTCTCAACTCAGTTGATGGAGTGCAAAAACACCATCCTAGCGGTCTACGTAGTTCATAGGGTGATCACCGAATGGCTGCACTCAGATGTTACATGGACGATGAGACGCTAAGTACGACAGGCCAAGGACGTCCACAAACAGTGGGCCCTATTACTTTATAATGTGTCTGAACTCAACAAGTAAGTCGCCTGGAATTACGAGCATGATTTGTCCACCCGTAAAACCCTTCTGGTGCCTGGCTGTCATGTCACCCTAAGGAAGCACGGGGGCCAGCATACTACCAGGTTGCCCAAGACTAAAGATAATCAGTCGAGACACAGGAGATTGGTTCGAACCATGGACCTTCTGGTCAGTAAATTCGACCTTTAATCAGTGCGGCACTCCCAGCTCCCTAGCATGACTGGAGCTGCTAAAAGTAAACGGACCCCATCAAACCAAACCATTCGTCCACTCGTTTCGATAACTTATAGGGGCAACGTTCGAGGCATCCCCAAAGTCAATTCTTTGGCAAAACATCAGGTAACGAGTGTGTTTCAAGTGTGGTGCGCGCAGGTATGGCTTCCGCAAAAAGGTCTGCAGCCTCCTCAAGACCAAAGTTTGAAGCACAACACAATCGCCTCCTCCTTACACACACTCCAAAAGTGGTCCCGATGGGATCATCAAAAGACGGTAGCGTAGACAGAAGGACCCTGATCATGTTGCTTCCAGATGCTTTACCCGCCTACCTAAGTCCGATTCTCCCAATGTTAGGAGGACTGCCTCCAAACGAACAAATCCGCTTAGCTAACGATTTGTCTTGTATAATGAAGTCTTGTCTCTATATTTCACCCTCTCACTGACATTCTATTGGACCGGTGGCTCTTTTTATATTCTGATTCAGCTGAATTCCGTATCGCGGAACGATCCAATTGTTTGCAGTGTAACTTCCTCGAAGTTGTCTGTCTTCTCCATTCCGGTGAACTGACGAGTCTGACTGGTACATCATCAAAGGGTATATAACAATCAACTGCTATTTTGTGGAGTGCACGCCAACCACACTGAGTTGAATAATCGTCACAACCAACCTTCCTGGAACATTCTATTCGCTGCAGTCTGACTCAGTATCGACATTGTACACACAGAAATACAACTACCCGGTCTAATCAAAAGTAAGGGCAAGATCGACTATCACTACCCCTGGAACCTAGATCGCAACCCACTAGATCCCCCACCTTCGGCCCCAGATATGCTATCCCACAGTCTGTCATTATGACCAAAGGACAATTTTCTTGTGAGATTCATACGATGTCGTCACAACAACACACAAGATGCAGAGGACCGGTTAATGCCAGCACTCCCCTAGGCAGAGCCTCAGACGCCCACTTTCGCGCGACGGGTGATCTCAAGCCTCCTCCAATGGATGGATGAGCAGACTGAAGCGGATGCAAAGCCAATTTACGTGACCTTACAATTCCATTTCATGGCTCAAACCTGTGACGTGGCAAACCAGAAGATAGGGTTCCGAAATCTGGCCACTCCTCGACTTTGTATTCCCATGAATGCTTATTATCGATGGGCGCCGATACATAGAAAAAGTCGGGCGCAATGATCAAACAATTCCTCCAATTCAACGAGTAACATAAAAACTACACATGGAAGGCAATCGGATAAAGACATTCGCATAACGGTCTGTCAAAACCAGCACGGGCGAGTCAGAGCAATCTAAACACGAAGTGCACCGGTAATGAGAAAACACGAGGGGGGATGGCAAGAGCATGAAGTGACT
>SJOL01008747.1:0-11632 GCA_004794785.1 Opisthorchis felineus
CCCACGGAACTAAGAAACCCAGGTCTTCTCTTTTAGTTATTTCGCGGTATCCCCTCACCGCAGTAAACTGACTTCAGCGTTCATTGCGTGACCTTGAAACCCCCAGCCGATATGGATTAACCATTTTGATATCGTGCGGTTGTCTGTTTGAATACGGTCTATATAAGCCTTGAAATAGTGGAATAAAAATGGCATGCTACCATTCGCACACCAAAAAATAGGGGAAAGATATTCCACTGGCATGTTTATCAGGGATCTGTTAATATGCATTTTGCAAATGACCGTAGCTCACGCACTTGTCATACCAGGAAACAACAAATACGCAGTTATAGTTGACGCAGGTGAGCAGATTGGCAATGAGCTAACAACTTTCAGGTAGCAGTGGCTCGCGTGTATACGTTTATACTTGGAGAGATGTGGGAACTGAGAACAGCGGTTTAAAATTCCCCGAACTTCTGAAAGACTCTAGGGGGGAGCCTGTAGTAAAAAAAGTATCGCCTGGACTGTCCAGTTATGCCAGTAATCCAAAGGACGCCGGGAAACACATATCTGAGCTGTTAAAGATTGCGGAAGAGGCAATTCCGAAGGCGTCTCACAGTGCAACTCATGTTTACGTTTATGCAACAGCTGGGATGAGATTACTTTCCGCAACGTAGGTCATCACTTTATCGCGTTAAAATACGGATACAGAGCTCAGTGTTTAATATGGAGAAATGTGAGATCGGAAATAAGAAACAAACATTCCTTCCTGTTTGTCAATACCGATGCGAGAACAATATCAGGAAAAGATGAAGCGCTCTATGGTTGGATCGCGGTTAACTATCTTCTAAAACGGTTTGGTGAGGACGAGCATGGTGAGTTCTGGTTACAGTAAAATATACTGAACGTTGCTTCTCGTCTTGTCTTTTGATGATTTTGAGAAGTTTCAAAAAGGTTTTATAAGTAGTGACCTGTTTATCAGGTTGGATTTTCGTGCACTTTGGAATGTTGATTTAGATTTTTACTAAAAAGTTCACACCCCAGCGACACTCACAATATATGGCTTTTGGTGACTCAGAATTGTTCAACTAATTTAGGTGATTGTTTTACGGTCAATATTTGTGACTAGCAGCGTAGCCTTTGTGTTACTCTTCGATACAAATCCCAACGCTAATGGTAAAAATACCTTGCAACGTTCGCGCAATTAGTACCAACCTAGCGGAAGCCAAATAGCTCTTCAAGAACGATTTTCGAGCTGAGCTTCACTGGTGCAGTGTATGACCTAGCAATAGTGCTTATTTCTGAATTCTGCTGATAAAAAACATCTCAGGTGATTGCTCGAAACAAGTGTCAAAATATCTTCGAGGACACTGATTTCATGTGATGTCTGGTGGGAGATTAAAAGGCACGTAAAATTTTAGTTGGCTCAAATTAGGGAAGTTGCGGGGATCGTTCGGACTTCAGTGAGATTATAGCTGCTCTTTTTCTCGTTGGCGCACCGTATGCCTTATTCCCCATGAACTGTGTGTTATAAATGGTATAAAATATGAAAAGAGTTTTGTTAGACGTTATCTTAACACGCATGAATGTTATCACAACCCCAATTCGTTCTGGTTGTTTCATTGGTTTGGCTTTCTAAACAAGTAAATCATAACGATCATCATAACGCGGCAACATGTTGGCACATACCTACTTCAGAGCATAGGGATACTGTTAAGTTGATTAAGTCTAGGCAGGATCAGCCGAAAGGCTATGACTTGGTTTATACTACACAACTTCCAGTCAACTGTTTCTCGCTTAACCTCCGGGCCATCTTAAGCGCTTGCTTGCGCATCACTTAGCCGCAAACACGCTTTTGCAAACTGATTTTTAGTTTGTTTTGGTCCAATATCTACCTACACTTAGGACATCTATGTTAGAGGGAAAAGTACTAAAATATCTTAAGTACATACTACAGTGTTCTACTTCGCAAGTCTCTATGGTCTTCCTAGAGTTGGTTTTGTATACAGTAAAAACCATATTTACGTGATTATCGGTAATCCGTTGAATGTACTTACCGCAGCACACTTACGTCTTGTGGGGTTATCAAGTTATAAAGAGCGACTAAGGGACTCAAACAAAGTAATAAGAACTTGAAAACAGCTGACTGTCGAATATCCTAAAGCTGGACTTCGCATTTTGGAGATTTGCCAAAATATAGAACCAATCTTCAACTTCTGTTGGAAGTAGTCTTTGCAGACTGATAGTAAAATATTATCAATTGCGTGAGTGAAGAACACCAAAATTTCATCTGTTCCAGTTACGAAAGGTAGATTTGTAGTTCTTTGTTGTGGAAGTTTTATGCTGATATCAAGGATAGCGCTGGAGAAGACAGACAAAAGCCACTTGTTGTAGGAGAATACCTCTCGCATAGTTCACAAGCCACTATAAGATACATTAAAGGACTTGCAAATTTGAAGCGCTTTCCTTCGTTTATCCAGCAGATTTAATTTTTCAACGCTGCTGAGGGACAGCTTGAAGTCTGGAAAAACAACCACTGTTGGTCGGGCATATACGGCTATTCATTTGACGCAATTAACCAGTGTAACCGATGAACCATTGTAGTTGAAATCCTAATCGATGCTCTTTTGGTGCCCGTTGCATATCAAGTCAAGATGACATACATGCACACAGCTTGGCCAGCTAGCTTCAGCGTTTGTGGCACGTCATTCATCCAGAATTATTTAAAGCTGGAAGAAGAATTGCTTTGAGAATGATTGATCACTATCCTCAACAAAGGCTGGCGGAAGCTTAGTCGTTTTCTAAGTAAGAAAATCTCATAGATATTATATAAACCTTAATAGCATCCAGTCTCACAGAAAATGGTTAAGAGTATTCTGGACAAATATACGGCGCAGATAAAGGGGCGGATCCTTGATTAGTCCGCATTAAAAAATACCGAACCTGAAAATCCAGAAGGTGGTTGTTGTGAGATATTAATCCTGCGATTTTGTATCTTATAGCTTCAGAACCGGAAAGTTTCTTTTGTCCTATTTTTAGATTTTTTAAAGCAGCTACTTAAATTTTTCGTCTCCCTTAGCTTTCTCTATTTTTTAAGCATTCGAAGACACATCACTGGTTAGATATATTGTTGGACATGGCCCAGTCATGCCTTCAGTAGAATTGATGCATCAAAGCTGTTGCCCTTAACGTATGGCCCAATTTTCAGTTCCCTCAATTAAAAGTCCACCCACAACCCTGTATTGACGCAACAGTTATATCAATTACTGGCTTCAATACGCAGCTATCCACCATATCTTTTCAAATAATCATTCAACGAAAGTGTGGCACCTAGAACCGCTGTACGGCAAGCACGCGGTTTTTACAGCTAATAATAATGAAGCATTCTGGCTCCGCTTGCTCTGTATATCCATAAGAAAAACCTGAGGTGAAATTGACAAATAATCGGTGCTCTAGATAATATAGTGCCTTGCATTTAAGGTTAAGATTGGGTGTTCTGACATCTTGTGACCGCCGCTTAAGAGTCTTAAAACGTTTTTGGGGATGAAAATATCTACTTTTTTGATGCATCGTAAATTGAAAAAATTCATAATAGGCCGACTGTAAGTTTGGACAAACAGGAAACTGCCGCGAGTGGTAGGCTTTTAAGAGTAAAGTGTTCACAAGTTGACTATGGAACAGCAAACATGAAACACGAAAACGATCATCAAAATCCATTTTTCTAGTGGTGTACCTTGAAGTTTGTAGATGTGCAACCCTAGTTCACTTCCTCTCATATAGAAGTTTGCATTAGGATTTTTATAGGCATTAATAGGTACCAGTAAACACGATCAGTACTGCCTCCTATCTACTCTTTTGCGAAAGCTTGTCACTCACAAAGTCATGAGAAACATTTATCAAGGAAGATGTTCAAGAAATCAGAGTAACTTCCGGAAAAACGTCGGAGAAATTAGACTATCTTGTTCAATGATGGTCATCCATCTAAAAAATCTGCTTCAAACAGTTTGTAGGAAATAAGCTCTTGTCTCCGTATTTTTCTGCATTTTTGAATTGTGTGATTTCTCACCCATGATTTTTAATTCATCAGTACCAACTTAAAATTTTAAATATGGGCCTCTTATTATTGTGGGTTTATTTAACTGAGCATCCGAGCAAGTTACGGTAGTGACTATAGCGTAAGAATAATTAAAGGATTAAGGGTGCTCGATTAACTGCGCCATCAATTGCTTCAAAGTAGAGCATTATCTAAGGTAAAGTAAGATGCATCAGGGTCTGGAGTTTAATTGTTCACGTATGAGAAACTCAAATACCTCAAACAATTTGGCCAATAATGCCTCAGTGGGACAGCGATCATATGAACACAAATGAATGGTTTGTAGGCGACTACTTTTTGGAGATAGTGAACAGCCACCACCATAGCAGTGCCCTTGCGTGATCGGGACACGAGCTAACACACATAGTCACCATCCACCAAAAAAGGCTCCAGGTTTCACCCAAACCTATTTTGTCAAAAGATTTTCGCGCTGCAGGCCATAATGTGTAGGCATTAACTGAGGGTCATTAAAGTGAAATCGTATTTCGCATCATCTTTTTGCGGTTATTTCGCAGACAATTGGAGATCCTACGAGAAGTGAGACTCAACCAGTTGTCAGTAAAACCAAACTGTCACTTCTTCCCCGTGTTACAGCTAAACATTGTGTGTTTTGTGCACTGGCCTTTGGTTAAGTAGGGTTTACGAAGGACGTTTTGTCAATCGCGTTTGTGACGCCTTACTTTTGCACAATGCTCGAATGTTTAGTGTGGCAATGTGTGAAGGTATAGGCGCCGTTTCGTCAGTCTTTTTACGACCGCCAGGATTTCTGAATTAGGTTCTCGTCCTTCTCTTTGTTCCAATCTTTTGTGGTGGATGAGTGTCACTGAGTACAACGGACGCGCTGCTGCAGGCGAGCCTTAGGCTGCTACCGCTGGTTCTGTTGATAAATTCTATATACTTACTGGGAATGTGCTTACGTGAGAAAAACGGGGTGATTGATTATTAAAAACCGAAGGTGACTTTGAGTCTCACCGCAAAGGGAAACGTTAGAAAGAACAGCTCCATCAGCCGACTGACTTTATTCTTTTATATTACACCTAGAACTACTCAAAATACGTTTAATTTACCGCTAAACCGAAGTACTAGTCAGTAACGTTGTAATGGGTAAAACTGTTGATTATGAAGTTTGAAATTCGCCCCTGACTCATGGGAAGGCTGTGTATAATTTACGAATTACTAGAATAGGTATGGAATCTAATCACTGCTACCACGTCTGATTGGTGATGGATGTTGAATTTCGGATCTCATTTGTTAGCTTTCACACATAAATATCAACAGAATGAAACGTAAAATTCAGCAGTCCCGAGCGATTTCATATCCGATATACTACACTTCACTAAGAAAGCTAATCAGGTCGTCAGGATCAGTTAATACAAAAGCTATAAATGAAAACTACACATATACACAATTCATCTTAACTGACGATTGGCCTCCTATTATTTCAGATAAAAAAAAGAAATCCACATATGGTATGCTTGATCTTGGTGGTGCCAGCATGCAGGTTGCTTTCGAACTCGATCCTAGAACGCCAAATCCGAAAAATGTTTTTCCGCTGTCAATACGAACGACATCAAGCGATGATGATGGAAGCTCACTACAGTCCTATGATTTGTTCCTGCGCAGTTATCTTAGTTATGGGGCTAATGCTATGAGAAACAGGTGAGCACAACCTTTGAAAAAAATGTGTGTAAATTTCCTAGGATGGCGCTTTGAGTGATTCCAACAATATTTGTTTTTTTGCACATAAACCTGCTTTTCTTGTCTCTGCCAAGTAGTCCCAGAACAGCTTGTAGTATTTTTCCTGATAAGTACAATACTCAAGAAACCCCAGATTTTATTGTGGTGCATATAACCAAATAGGTTTCTTGACTTAAAAGTGGCCACATATTGTTCACAGATCAATTAATGATAGCTCATGGGTGAATAATTTTGAATGAAGCTGGTTTTAAGCACTTGACAACTCATCACTCCCACTATCATACATTTATGGAAATAGTTAAATTGGTTAACCTCAGAAACCATCTCATAATACCTAGGTTTTCAGTAAGTGAGTCGAGTGCAATATGAAAATCTGGTAGAAACGTCTTACAACAGGAAAGGCATTATTCGGAAAAGCCTTCCTGCTGAATCTCTTTGAACTGCCTAAAGAATTTCACTTTAAGTGAAGCCGAAATAAACTCTGGTTGGATAAACTATATGGAGGCGCTCAACGAAGCGAGTGTCGTAAACTTCAAAGACAGAGTTTTTCGCCAAAAAGACCCAAACGAAATTAGTTTACTCTTATCCAACTTGTTCTATCTTTACGTTTTATTCTACATGCACCTAAACTTACGAAGGTGAAAAGCTACAATATCTTGCACTTATCTTATGCAAAATTATCTAATCTTTTACGATTTCTTTGTAGTAGAGAAATGTTGGTTGCTTCGTATAGGTAGAAGCTTATCCAACTGGCGAAGTTTTGACTTGATTTGACTTGGTACGCAGGTATCTGTGCGTTATCCTCGCGGGTGATATGCATTCAGTAATTTTGTCGGCACAAAACATACTTTGCTGATCAAACACAAACAACAAGAGCAGAATGGAAATTAACCCTAGGAGCTGTACTGGGATTAGCAAATGAACCTAACGGCATGACACTCTTCTGAAAGCAGACGTTCTAACGTCACACAAAATGCTAATACATGTGAGCTCTCGGGTTGTTTTAAGGTAAAAATTAGTTTACGATATTTGCAGTAATGTTTATTTGGAAAGAATGTTCACAGGACGGACCGTTTGGCCGTACAAATTGAAACAGCTTCATTCATCCGAATCACAGGCAGCAACTTTCCTAGGTTTCAAGCTTTGTAAGGTCAAGTAGAATCACCTCACACGCGTCTGAGTAACCAAAAGAAATCAGGGGCAATTACTTGGATTTGTTGAGTAACATTGATTGCCTATTCACTGATGAATTTCCGGTCGTATGGGACGGCTCCACCTGAAGTGTTTAATTTTCTAATTCCATAACGTTAGTCCTGGGACAAAACACAGACTTGCTCAAATTTGGCTGTTGGTGTCTTTACAATGAGTGCTCACTATCATCATCATTAGCTGTAAAAACCGTGCACTTGTCCTAAAGTGGTTCTAGCTTCCACAGCTTCGTTTACCGATGATTTTCAGAGTTAGAGGTAGACAGCTACTCATGGGAGGAGGTAGCTGATATAAGTGATGCATCAATGTAGGGATGTCAGTGGACCTTTCATTGTGAAAATATAGAGGGAGCTATGCATTGAAGGCAACAGCTCGGATGCATAAGCGCCACTGAGGACGCGACTAGGACGTCTGACAACGTCTGTAACAATTGACATGTTCAGCCTAGGGAGAAGGCAATGACCAGCGCAGCTGAGTCCGCTGGTAATGGATCTCGCACTTTGCTAAAAAAATCATTATTTGACCTCCCCTGGCTAGTTTCCGCCCTCCGCGTGGTTGCGCAAAATGACACTTTGAGGAAGTCGGTCGACTGTCATACGGAGCACATGATCAAGCCAGTGTCACCTTTGGAGTGTGGTCAGTTCATCTGTCGTGAGCGAGTTATTTCTCCCGAAGACTGTTTGAAGTACTTCAGCGTTACTGATCCAGTGCTCCCACTAGACTCATGCAATGCTATTTGACTGGACCACCTGGACTGACAGCTGTCCAGGTAGACGATTTTGTCTACTATTTCAGTCCGCTTATCCGCGAGTATGAAGTTAGGGTTTGAGCCTATCCAGTCTTGCAGCAACATCTTACACTTTGCAAGTGTGAAATGCCTGCCAAACCATGAGGCAGAATCATTTAGGCTGTGTAATGTTATACGGAATGGTCACGATGACATCGAAAATGCCCAAAGCCATGTAGATTCACTGCTACAGTTCGCCGAAATGCACATCGACCGCATGGTTTCTAGGGAAAAGAGTATTCGGAAATCCAATTTTTGAAACCCCGGTCTGGTCGTAACGTTGCCAAAGTTGATGAGTATCCTTATTTAAGCTCCATTGTTTGCAGTGAGGAATCAAGAGTCAAGACCTTCCCGTGCTAAACTTCATGTTAACTGTAAATTCAGGTAGTACAATATATAAGCTGGCTGGCGAAATGGTTTTGACCAAAGAGTGAAGTGTGATCTGAGGTAACTCTGATACGGTAGATGAGATGGAGACAAATTGTCTATCCGAATAAACGGTGGTCAATTGATTTATCCAGAGAGAATCCGTGTCGTCATATCGTGGAAGGACTTCTTGGGCGCAATAATGCTGTCAAACGAAGACAGGGGTGTATGCCAGGGCTAGGTGATATCACAGTAAAAACACTCCATTTAGCGAACACCCATATAGATTGTGGCGGGCCATTTATGTACTAACCTAGCACTCATTAGGGGATAGCTAGAAGGTCTGTTTGTTGAAAAACGCGGTGAATAACCGAAGGTTACCTGCAAACAGATTCAGCAAAAATGAGGCATTTCTATTACTTGATGGCTACGTTTCACAAGAGAGCCCGTTATTACAAGCCGTGCTAGCCAGGCCCTTTAATTTTAGCTTTTAAATGTGAACGATTCTTTGTATGTTCACTGAGAACCCCATGTGTTTCATGCGTACTTGCGTGAGGAGTGCTTTGGTGGGTGTCATCTTATGTAGTTTTGGGTGCAACAGTGCTACTGGGGTAGGTTTTACCCGCCATATTTCTACAAGCTTTTTCGGAACAGCTGTTTGGGTGGAAGGAATATTTGCATCACTTAAACTCTCGTTCAAGTGAGGAGTGGATTTAAACCAACTTAATAACCTATCATACACTGTGCTTTTAAATGGAAGATGGGAATGAAATGCTTTTCACAATCACATAATATCTTTATAGGAGGCAGTACTACGATCGCTTCTTTACTTAAGCGGGAACTTCGTGGTTTTATGAAATTAGTGTAAAGTAAGGCAGTGTATCATTTTGCAAACTAACACCCGCCAAAAGTCACTTCATGCCCACTCAGCTTTACACAATCATGACGTTTCCAAACTATGCGAGCTTCTTCGGTTCAAGCGTTTACATGAATGTTGGTTGGTGGGGGCTACAGTGTATTGGGAAACGCGGAATAAGGAAGACAACATGTTAAATTGGTGGCGGTTTGAGGGAAAAGAACTTCGCTGTGGTAACCAATATGGGGGTGCATCACTGGCACATCCTGATGAATGACACATATCATACGAGTTTTCTGAATTATTGTTGGACCAACGACAGACAAACTCTCGTACTTTTAAATCATACAAAGAACTTCTTACAGCAATAGTGCATAGATTTTCTCACAAGAAACAACAATCATGTTGTTGGATTAGAATCCTTGATTGACTGAAGTGTTTGGTGGGTAAACAATTTTCCCGGAGAGAGTAAGAGAATAGGATTGTTACACTTTGAAGATCAAAATGTTGATTAATTTTTCATTCCAACTGAGATGTATAGTAGATGTTTTAGAGACGATGCTGAAAATATGCCCGAGTGTTACGCCGAATATAAGGCACTTCCACGCAAAATTTACAAGAAGCACCACTGTGGGTATGTATATGCACTGGGAGAATTTCCAGAATACTCTGTTAATTTTACCTTCCGAACGTAAAAGATCACAGTTAAGAACTCTTTGCACGAAAATAAATTTGTCCTCTTGATTATGTCTTCACAAATGCCCACTTTCCTAACGGTGAACATGAACATTGCCCTAACGGGTGACGGACTAACGTGTCTGGCCATCAAGTTCAGCTTCACTGGAACTAAAAAAGGCGTTAGACATACGAAACCTGCTTGTTGAGCTTTATGGCACAGTTGCCGCCTAATGGATGAATAACTTAGGGAGATATCCTTTAGTGGGTAACACGTCGGAAAATATATTTCTAAAGAATGTTTAGCAAAGGTATCCTCTCCAGAAAATTATTAATACGGAGGAGTAAAACTGTAACGAATCTGTGGTGCGTCAAAAA
Source organism: Opisthorchis felineus (assembly GCA_004794785.1). NCBI lineage: Eukaryota > Metazoa > Platyhelminthes > Trematoda > Opisthorchiida > Opisthorchiidae > Opisthorchis > Opisthorchis felineus. Next base: position 10,042 of record SJOL01008747.1, read on the forward strand.
GCCTGCGGAGGAAATCTGACCAGTAATGTGATAGAAGACTGTTGGTGCTCTATAGAGGCACAACCACCAACCCACCGCTACGCACCACTACGCTCCCCAATAACACACTGATGATGTCACCTCGATTGGTGATGAAACGTTTGCAATCAAATTGCCCAGCTCAGCGAACAAGCCAACGACCAACTGTTGGTGCTCTTACCTCCTGCTAAATGTAGCCCTCGTCATACGTGTAACGAATAAAATAAAGTGCTAATCAAATGACAAATTAAAAGTTCGTTCTTTGGTGAAGCGTAAAACTTATCCAGAAGGACCAAGTTTGATCTCATCCTTATAGTGGATTTTCATCAAATAGGTGTTCTCACGTGTTGTGGGGTGTCGACCTAGCGACATTGTGAGAACCTTGAAATGCACTCCCTAGAGGAGTTTCGAATGGTCATCTTATACTGAATAGTTTTGACGATTAGTCTTTTGCAGACCAAGAATAGTCCTCGCAGCCCAAAATATCATAATGAAATTCATGACCACATGTGTCTTCTTACATTCTACGTGTCATCCCGTTGCTGTCTTGTTACATATTGCAAGGCCACTGGAGCTCACTTTGAGATCCTTTGGCGCTTTCCCAAGCATTTCTCTGCGTTCTTTTGGATACTGAAAGACCATGTCGGTGATGTTTTGAGTTCTAGAACATAACCCAAATTCACCCTGGTGTACGTTTTCACCGAAATTTACCCTAATACCGTTTCACTTTATACGGCCCGATATCTCATTGCCAGTGGAGCATCTGCAGGCATTCCTTCTTACTTAATTGCTGCCCTTGCTCGCAACCTATTATGTCTGCGTGTTTGCCGAGAAAGTTTTGCATACACTTATTTGTCACTTCCGCTATGCCGACGGTGCCTGCAGACAATGATTCTCATCACTAAATATATATGTATATTGTATTTTGAAAATCTACACTTACGTTCTCAGGCACGAAGAAGTACTGCTGTTTGAACATCTGTCACATTCGCCTGAACCCGAAAAACCAATCACCATTTCAGTAAGTGTTTCTCTGTGCCTATGCGTTATTGCACTATGTGTATCCAGTTGAATGCGTGTTCACCGTGTGTTCAAGATCGAATGTTATTTTGAAGTCTGTCTCATTCGAAATGCCCCCTAAAAAACTTATTTACCCTTATTTTGACATGGTCAATTCTTTCATTTCTTAGTCCTTTATCTGTGCCAGTCTCTCGACTTTTTATGTAGGTGCTATCACAATAAAAGCTATTGTAGTTTCTGTAATATTGTGCATTGTGTAGTGGTGGTTTTTGTAATGTTTCTCCTGCCTTGAAAGTTTGAATATCCTTCGATAATTAAACGTGACTTTATATGCTCAGTTTGTGCACAGAGTCAAATTGGAAGTGTTGGTTGCTTGGACAGAATGTGGGTGATTTAGATGGCTTTTGCTTGTTGTACGCTTTCACTGAGAATCTTCAGACTTAACCTTTCCGAGGACATTTCGGGGAGACATGTGAGTGATATTGTTCCACAGACTAATAAGGAGACAAGATGGCTAGGTGGTTAGAGCGCAGATTTACTGACCGGAAGGTCT
>SJOL01008747.1:16765-130611 GCA_004794785.1 Opisthorchis felineus
TAACCCTGGATCACTTGATCTAGGCTATGTTTACGCTGGTGCAGTCACCTTCTGTCCAGGTGTGAGCTGATTTCACTGTTTATGTAGCCGAATGGTTTAGAGTCCAGTCAATAATCGGGCGGTCGGATGTCCACTTCCCCAAGAGATTCTGCAGATGCGCACTGCTGACGACGTTCCACAAGGATGGAATAGTCCAGCGAAACGTCCGAACAAGGATCGACCTCACTTGCAGACTGAAACTTCGATGAGAAAGAAAGGTGGTTGGATGAAGATAAATAACCGTTGTTAAAACTTACCGCGCCTCGGAAACAGCTCTACGGAGAATACCAATCACACGGGGTCATTGAAACCTGAATTAGAACATGCATCTTAACCTGCAGGTCATGTGCGGAGATATCCTTGTGCCGGCAAGATAGCACTGATTGCACGTGTTTGGCCTTTTGTCGGTGACTGACGGCTGACTTTGGTGTAGGAACGTATCGTTTTGCGTGGTTATCCGAGGCTTGTGACGGCGAGTGGTTTGTCGATTTCCGGTCGATGGTTTGTCTCCCATGAGTTGTGTTCAGACTGGTTGTTAGCGTCAAATTCATCAAGGACCCCTGGTTTTAACATCCTCTTGATGTCCAGTCTGCACAACTCTACAGCTACGCCACTTTCATAATGAAATTTACATTTAATCTTTATAATTGGTTACACAATTCGTTTCCGAAAGCATCCGAAAATACCATAGTCCCATAGTGTTAGAATATTAGTCCCGACGTCCATCTGTTACACAAATAGATAGTCCACACCAGTCCGTGCAATGCACTTTTACACAGACAGAACTGTTGAGGTTTGTGCAACTACCTGTACAGGTAGGCTTTCATTAAACATTAATCTGTACACTTTCACCAAATCCACGGATGATTATGTTCCTTTAATGAATCTAAACAAAAATGGAAGACAATTTCTGCAGGATGCCATAATTTCAAAACATTAACAACCTATGTATGCATTACATAGGTATGGAACAAACAAATTTGAGGTTTAAGATGCAAATTATTGAGGAAAGATACAACAGGTATAGCCGGGTCATGTAGAGTAGTGTTGACACAAAGTGTGGCTCAAGTCTGGTTGAAAAAAACTAAATCATTTAATCATCAAAGCTTCGATAAACGCCAACAAGCCTAGTCTCTCACTTGTGGAAACGATCTTAAACGCTCAGTAGACGTCAGTCTGGCCACTGTAGGCAAAGCACAGAAGGACTGTTTTCGGACTAAGTGGCTTACTTAACCCTAATGTAAGTTGTAGGCCTTTCGAATAGAATTTAGACTTTGGCAGTATACCACAGCTAACAAAAACGTTCCAAACGGTGTTGTCCCTGTCAAGTAAGTCAGACCCAATTTGTTGCTTTACCCAAAGCCGACTGCAAAGCCGACCCAAGACATTAGTGAGCAGTTTTCGAAAAATTCGGGGTTTGTGGCTTGCAGATATTGTTAATCCAAACTCCGAACGCAAGTCTTCTCATGCAAAAATGCAGCAAAATGGATATCAAGCCGCTTTTTGCACGCCATGGGATGGCTATTTTGAAAATCGGTGCCTATTAAGCGAAGCTTCTTTTGAATTCGTTAGTACAAGTTGAAGAAATACCGCGGGGTGTTAAATTTCATTGTACGTCCCTCAGCCACCAGTCATGCACGTGCAGAGGGCGTTAGCAACAAGGCGGAACAAGCATATTGTCAACAGTTAAAGCCCACAGTCCTTGAAGCTGAAGGTAAGTCAGTATATTTACTCGTATCGCTTATAGGTGACCGTTTAGTCAACGTTCCCAGGCAAAGAACAAGATCGAAAACGAGAGTAGTTTGCGTTGCTGCATAGCTGCACGCAGTTCAAGCTGACAACTGAAGTGTCCCACAGCATTGCCGACGTCGGAAATACCTGAAGTCCACCGCTGTGACGTTTGCGCAAAGCTTTCTCAATAGACACCTGGTACCATTGCACCGCCCGGTTGAACACATACCTCTGTCTATCCTTGGAGCAGATGGCACCAAAATTCCGGAAGTCAAATTCTGACCCTGTATCTTGAATTGCCGAGCAGTTTTAGCAAGAGGTAATGAAACAAAAACTAAAAAATACCGTCTGTTGGGTTGTTACACAGAAGCGAATCCTAAATTCTCGCATGCTTTCAGGCCTTATCTATCAGAATTAACCAGCCAGCACTGTGAGTACATTAAATTTTGAAGCAGAACATCAATTTCAAGCGGTTCGAGTTATATGACCTCACCTAACTGTTTTCGACTTTTCTTACACATTACTATTAAGTTTCCTTATGAATAAGCAGCACGCTTCATGCCTCGTGGTTGGTGACTGGTGAGAATAAAACAGATGTTAGAATCACGCAATTCTCCTCCCACCAGCATTAACGAGGTAGTTAAAAAGAAAACAGTGTTTTAGTCACATAGGACAGGTGATCTTGAAAAAAAGCGTATTTGATGAAGTTTCGTGGGATCCCTGATGAGTGCTTATCGTTCAAGTGAGCTGAACGGACAATCAAAGGATGTCCGCTTTCTAATTTAGGGTAAAGCTGCACTACATTTGAGGTTCACTGCATAATGCACGTTTTGGTTAGTGGGCTGACAGGATAATTCATTCTAGTAGTTTGTATTGCTGATACATGATCTTACTTAAATGGCTGCTCCGAACTGACGTGGCAAAACTTTACTAGGGTAACAACTAGGGAACAACAACAACAGCAGCAGTTTTGTCATACACCTGTCACGGAATAGGGCTTCTCAAACGGGAATCCTGAGTCGTCGGGACGAAAAACAATCAGATTATTTGGGTGTCGTTCTTGCTTACCTCAGTTGAACTGCATGGAACGATTACAGATCTTGGCCACCTGTACGATTACCGTTTTACTTGCAGGGTCAACAAAAACAAGTCCGTTGGGGGATAACTAGAATTGCTTTTTGGCCAACAATAGATATGACGCCAACCGAAGAACATTCCTGATTCAGGGACTTTCAAAATACCTAAGTGCATGTCTGCTGGTTTTGGTTTTAGGTGAATGTGCATATCAGTACACCTTCTTTTGAGTTCAAACTTTTGTCCTTTTATTATGTAGACAACAAAAACAACAACAATCTGACATGATTCATTCCTCCGTATTACAGTTGCAAACCTGAAATTTTTCCTCTTTCGTAGGATCCTTGCTTGCAGAAGGGTCTGACCATCGATTCTACGCTTTCTCCAAGAGGACTGAATGATACAGAAACGCCAAGCAAAAAAGTGGAGGAGAAGGAGTACAACGTGCAATTTATTGTAAGTGTTGGTTTGTAATTTGAAAGCTGTTTGCGCCTATTTAGTTTAAACATTTTCCACCCCTGTGCGTCCTACATATCACTCTGTAGGCTAGTAAAAACCCAAACAGCTCTTCTGACATAGAGCTACTTATGAGGCTGCCCGGAAACCGTTTGATAGCCAATTAGTGGAGGACCAACAGGTAGGCATGGTCACCTTGCTTTTGTTAATCTTATTTCTTACCTGAGCCAATGGATTTATGAAATCAGTTGTGCACAGCTCGGTGTTTAAGTGGGCAGTAGAACGATTCACAGCTGATCGGTCTCAAAAAGGGCACAATCAACAGTAGTCTGTAGAAGTGTTTTCAGTAACCTCATATGTAGCAGCATATGGGGAGAAAATGCTTCGGCGTCTTAAAGATCTTCTTAGCTGAAAAGTTTAGTGGTTTTGTGGAGCAGAATTTGTTGAATAATATGACACAGGATAGATTTGGTTGCAATTTATTTGGGTCTCACTCTAGCGAATGAGTGTGGAACGGGAACGTAGGCAATTCCTAAATTCAACGCACTTTCACTCACAAAGCACTGATGATATCACTTCGACTGGTGATGAAACGTTTGCGACCAGATTTTACAGCTCAGCGAACAGACCAGCGGCCATCATTACAACCTGAACTACCAACATTCTGTTCAATTACAAAGTGCCAGCTCTATTCATATCCATTCGCTTAAGTGGTCCCCCATCCATCATGGGAGGACTCAACATGTTCCAGTGGTAGCACATTACATTTCCGGGTCATATGGACCTGTGAAGCTCTTGGGTCTGCATGCTGAAGGGAATCGGACCTGACAACCTCACTCTGAAGCATCAACGGAGTTTACTAGTGTACATTTTCTCCAGTCTGTCTTCACTGTTATACTGGGAAAAGACTGCACCAGTGACCAGCCGACCGCTGTGTTGCCAGCTGACGCAGTAATGACTATCCACATGGAGCATTAGTACGATAATTTACTTAGGGGTGGTGCAGTATTCGGTTGCAACTTAATGAAACTGATGGAGAGTGTCAGCGCTTTGGTGTTGCAGGAAAGTAGCGCTGGCCTCGTTTAACGGCCCTTTCAAAGGAAGCTATGTTTAGGTTGGGTTGTAGCACCCAACAGACTCCTGTGTGCTCGTCAAAGTGAGCAGTCATTCCTTGCCCAGCGGTACTGAATGAAACAATACCAGCTAACAAAATGAAATGAACACTTGCCTAGGTGACCTAGTCCCTGAAGTCAACATGCACAGGTCAGTCGACTACGTCTCACTAGTAGCATGGTTCCTAGTTGATCTGCTGGTACCTCTACTTGAACAATTTCAGATGAAGCTTAGCGACGTCCTGTTTGACTGCGATTAATGGATACGATCCCGTTGGATATCAATATGGAATCAATTCTTACCTGAGAGTAAATAACCTCTTGAGTTATTTTTGTGCTCTGGGAGGTTTTTGCCTGTGGGTAGTAGATTAGAGTGAGTGTTTTGTTGAATTCAAGTCTTCCAGGGAAGACATTACTCTGTATCGCGTTTCGAACTTCATCGAAATTGTTTTTATTCAACCGGAAAGAGGTGTTTCCCTTCCTTTTTTCCACTTTGTTTTATAGGGTGAGGGTGATCCCGATAAATGTAAAGTACGTGTTCAGAGTCTTGTACTTGGTGGAGATATGGGTAAACAACGAGCACCACCAATTCCGTTCGATGTAACGCCCTTTTACGGGTTGTCGGAATTTGTCTACTCTTTGGAGGGAGTATCGTCAGGAGAAATCTATTTCTACTCTGAAGCAGCTGAAAAAATATTAGTGAGTTGCATTAAAAAGTCAAATTTTGCCGGATGCATAACTCCTGTTAAGTCAACGGGCTTGTTAACACGTATTTAGAGTTCATTATTTCATTGGCAAAATACGGTGTGTTGCATCATCCTCATCAACATTATCCTAATCGCTTTGTGAGTACGAAATGTCAACTTAACGAAGTAAGTCAACGAATGACGATGGAGCTTCTTTTGGGGATTTAAACTGCACCCTAGTTGAAAACACCAATGCATTGTTGACTACACTATTCTGAATATTGTGGAACTCAAATGAATGAAAATAAGCGGCGCCTTGGAGTCAACCTCCTGTTTTCTATCAAACTGAAGTTGTCCTTGGAGTGCAATTTTATCAGCGAAATTGTAGTAATGATAATGATATCAGGGATAGTGACGGCGTTGGCCGGAGTGATCCAGGGGGATCTGAACCAAACAAAAAACGCACGTTCATGAGACTCCACAATGAAGTTACCCAAGCGGACTTATCACCTTTAAAACAGACCGATTTGTACTTACTAATGGAAAGTCAGTTTACTGCGCGAGATGCATTCTTTGTTGTGCTCCGTCGAATTGTATAAAGATTAACTGGATTTCTTTGCCTCAAGGCCAGTGCTGGGATGACCAATGCAACTGAATACCGCTTCTCCGTAGGAACCATGTTTGGTTGCGTGGACTAGTTATATTCCTGTGCCCTAAACAGATGGACGTTTTGTCTACCCATTCCAAGGCACCTGAGATCCACGTGAAGTCAGCACTTTTCTGTTGACCATTTTGATCCTGTCAAAATCAGCACTGTTTATGCGGAGTGAGCTTTCCAAGCACGACTTCGTGGTGTTATATTCAAGATTTGGCAGGATTAAGGTGTATGAGAGACGGAAGACATTTGTTTTAGTATCGGATCCAATGAGCTTGTGTTTGATGTTGGATTAAAGCACCCTATGCAGCGTTTTATGTCTAACCCTGGAGCATATGAAAGCCAATTAGTTTATCTTACTTAGCCAGGGAGAAATACTCAAAGGAGTGGTGCAGATGGAGAAGCCGCATCCTGACTCAGTTGGTGAAGAAATAGCATGCTCTTCTCCGACGCTGAATGTACAACTCTAAAAGATCTAGATGAAGACAGTAACACTGTCTCTCTGTACCACAATTTTTTTCCGAGCGGAAGGAGCTAACCAGCTATGTTAGAGGGGTAGCAAATCCCTAAACCTAGTGTAAATCGTCTTATTAGGTTTCTCCACCCACGCATTTCAGAATATTTGGCTACATACTCAACAACTTTACAGGTTTAATAAGGATGTTGTTGGAGCTGGATAGTGAACAGTGAAAAGGTGGTTGTAGGTTGCTACCTGAATCATTTCAGTCCAATTTTCTGGCAAAAATCCGTGTACGCCTGTACGTCGGTTCAGGTTTACGGCCGACTGTTCTACATTGTTGTTAACCTCTTGAAGTTCATATCAACAGTAAATAAACCAAAAATACAATAAACCAATAACTATGTATCAGAAAGAGCGAGTCATTATATTTTCGGAAAATCACTACGTCCTGTGGGTGTCTTTCTGAGGTGGTTCGTGAGAACTTGGCATCGCTTCTTGGCGTGTGAATTGCTTGTTTCCCAAGGAGCACGACCAAAAGAGGTGTATTTTGACAATTTTTCTCATCCGAGAGGGAAACAGTGCTATCGAAATGGCTAGTTTCGAAAAAAAGTTTTTTGCTGCCTATGGTCGTAGGCTTTTCACCCCGGGATGTTTGCAGTACCTCTTTTACAATGCTTGCTAGATCGAAAAGTTTCAAAATCTGTCTTATTAATAAAGGTGGCAGACTTCCTCACTCTGGAGCTCCTCCGCGTAGGTTATTTCAACAGTTGACGTGCATCTGTCAGTTTAGTAGTCTCGTCGAAAAAATACTATTCGCGCGGACAGGCTAAAACATCTTGTTGGTAAGGGACCTCTCCAATGAGGACTAAACTGAACAATCATACCGGTATATGTTACTAAATAGTGCATTCTTACAAAGCCAGGTTAACGTAACTGAGCTACCTTGGTGAAGCTCTGTTGAGGTTGAGAACGCCCTCCGAAGAAAAGCACTTTTATGGCTCAAAAAGTACTTCAGGACAAAAGAAAGACTGTAGCGGTTGGAAAGTCACTGATTAACAAATGATGTTGTAGGGACTCCATAAGTTTGTCTCTGAGTCCAACTTCACGGTGCGCGTAATCTTAGGAACTTGCATTGTGCAGGATGAATCCGGGATTTCGACTTCAAATTTGGTAAATTTAGCTTTGGAAAATAAGCAACAGTTATGGATGGCTTGGAGTACCTCGCAAGATGACCTGAATCCTTCGGTTTTGTACTCTTCGGTGCAATTTGTAAGCCTGCCATCGGCTTTGTCTTTCTTGGAAAAATTCTTCACAAAGGTGTAATTTGGTCCCTGAAGAGGCTAGATAAAACTGTCACTTTTAAATGATGGTCTTAAATAAGGCGTTTTATTCTTCGGTTGATATCTCCCTCTCTATGAACGGATTACCAAGGGATCAATTTTAACCTGTAACCCACAGTTCATTTCAAATAAGTTACCCCCATTGGATTGAGTCGCTGAAAGTTCACTTCAGAAGTGATTTCTACTGAAATCTAGAGGTGTCTCAAGGGACCAAACAAAAGCGGTTCCTTCTGGACGGTGGTCTATCCAGAGAAGGGGAATGTCGTAAAACACTCACCATAGAGGCCAACCGATGGTCGAGGCTTGAGATTGCATGCTCATAGATGAACAACTGAATCTTCAATGAAATAATCAAAAGTTGGACTGGTCTCTTGATATGGCTGTCTTCCATGTAGTTGGCTGTATCTCAGAGAAATAGCTAGCCTTTGGAGAAATCCCTTTAAAATTATGGTTTGTATTCACTGAACAGGAATTTGTTGTCTTACAAACGACATTCGTTAGTATGCACTTCTTGTAGCAGTCTTCTTGATTCCGGGTGGTATGGTGGTTATACACCCAAGGAGTTCCACGAATGAACGACAAATTCTTGCTGTCCACTGTCCCGGTGAAACAATGCATATGGTGATGAGATGTTCTAACCGACCGCTTTTGAAATGTGATCATTGGTGACCGCTCTCCTGGAACCTCTTTCAGCTTTTGAGCCTACATAAAATAAGTGAACTTTGGTCAATCCTTTCGCACGGCCTTCCCGTAGCGGGGCGATTAAATTAGGGTCGTGCAAACGAAAGTCATATCTTAACGTCTTGAATCATCTTGGAGAAGCAGGTTTTCTAAAATGCGGTTGTTCAAATTTATGCCGGGTAGTGAAATACATGAAGACTCGGTGCAGGGGTTTGCATCCTTGCCTCTGTTGTGAGGTTACTTTGTGTCTGGAAAAAATGTAGGATGGCCTCTGTTGGGAGTTGAAGACGCTGGTCTCTCAAAGGTATCAATTTCAAACCAAATCGCACGCAACTTTACCGAAGTGGCTTCAGTAAAGGGAGTTGGTCGCTCATAACCGGGAGATTGTTTGAGCGACTGCCTTTTTGAATACGATAAAACAGCTGAGAAAAAACACCCTGAACCGAATTCAGAGACGCAACTGTGTATGTAACGCAAGGAAGCGCTGATTTTGTAAAACAGTTCCCAGAACCGACTCAAAGCATCTTTTAAGAGCTTGTCTGCCAATTGTCAGGCGGAATTTTATCCGTTATGACTAATCACTAGCTGGCTTTTCATTGGGGCACAGGTGATAGATGCTATTGAAGCCAGTGCATTCCTTGTCGCAGGTTAGCTTGATTTAGCACACCTTAAAGTGAAGTAGGGGATAAAGCAGTCCGGTATTTTGAATGAATTACTGGAATTAGCAAAACTTCAGGCCCCGGTCGTAATGTTTATAGCTGGCCGCAGCCTTTTGAAGCATCTGCAGGAGTGTTCCCTATTAAGATCATCCTAGAGACATGAGAAATTAAGTGCTCGCTGTGTACGATTATTTATGTATGAAACAACTACTTTTGTACCAAACCTTCTGAACATTTAACCTGGGATGCATTTTTAGAAGCAACATCTGAAACAAAAATTCCTTTTGTGCGTCGCATTTTTAAACATAGTCATTGCAATTTGGTTCCATACTTTAGGCCACGAACGTTCACTTGCTCACTTGGCGCATGTGTCACGGATGAACTTTACAAAATCTCTGACAGTTCCGATTCTATTAACTTCAGATGCATCTTAATTTCGTCAAATTACTTGGTATTTATTCAAAGTAACCATCTTCAGCATAGGCTGAGTTACACGGTATCAGTCAGTTCAAGTAGGCAAAGACTCACTGGCTGCCTTAGGAAGAAACTTGGGGGTGAAACCAATAATGAATTTGGTCCCACCGTGGTAATTTATTGAAATTCGCCAGCAGTTAAACCCACTTACCAATCTTGCTCCTTTATGTAGTGTAATACCTAACACAAGCTTGGCGACTTTTCCATATACTGATAGTTCGGGTAGTTTACCAGCTGCTGATCAAGTTGCTGTTGATCTGTTGACCGAGTTTGGTGAATGGTTCGCAAGCGTTTCGTAATTGACCGGAGACATAACACCAGTGCGTGCTGTCAACCTTACCATAAGCACTCCTCCTCCGTTGTTTTGCTAACCTGCTGCCAAACTCAATGAACAAATCAATAGCCACCTGATCAACATCTGTATTAGCAAAAAGGTATCGGGGACCTGAACGGTGAACTTTCTGTCCAAATCAAGTGAATTACTCGTAAAGATTGGCGTGATTTCAGTAGACGTTATGAGTGCTAAACCGAAATTTTGAATTATTCGAAAAGACCCGGTTTTAAGAGAACAAGGATAACTCTCTTTAGGGTAGTATCGTAAGCTTAAACGATCGCCGTGTTATGGTTACTATTGGATCGCGTGGGTAGTACGTTTCACCGCGATTTTATGTCACCTGTTCGGAGCAGTGCACAAGGAGAATTTTCTCCCGTAAGAAACTCGCTAATTATATTTGCTATTCAAAATCATTAGGACTTACAATTGGTGGTGTTAGCTTACGTTTACGATAAACAAGAAAACCGTTAGCATTCTGCAGAAGAAAAGTGAGGATACTGGGTGTGAAATTATTTGCCGTTATGCAATTACAGTAGCATGAAATAAATTAATCTTTCGGGAAGCTCTTGTGGCTGTTTTCTCTCGATAACGGGTTGTTCTCTGAACGTTTCCTATGCCGGTTCGTTGTCTATAACGACGGATTTAGCTGTCAGCCATATAAGAAACATTTTCTCAAGTTTCAAAAGATTTAATAACCATCCAGGGCTCCCAGGTTGAAGATTTATTATAAAGTGTTTGAGGGCTAAAATTGTATTCCACTTCTTTCCACGTGGGAAAAAGTTTTCTTGTCGTAAGAGTGGCAATGGAAAGCCACGCTGCTAAACCATACTACTAAATCTGCTTCAGGCCAGACGGGACTATTAGGCTTGTTGAAGAGGTCGATCTTCGGGGTTGTCCGATTTCTTCCACGTGATAGTGGCATCTCTTTGCATGGCGGACACACCGTCCGCAATAACCTCCAGGCTTTTTTAAAATAATATTCCAGCATTGTCACTACTCTCAGTGCTGTTTTGTCCACCATAAATTACTAAGGACACCATAGGCTGAACTGACGCGCCCTTAAACTAATCTAGGTGTTGTGTAATACCGTGTTCTCACATGATTGAAGCAAATTCCACCAGTTATGGAATGAAGCCCGATGGCTTTCACAATCTTAGTGAGAGAGCCGACCAAACTCGAAAAAGCGTTGGAGAGATAGAAAGATAGTTATAGATACCAGGTTTCGAGAATGGGCCCTGCTTGCTTTAGACTGGATTTTTGTCAGGTAAATTATGATGAAAGTGTATAGAGTGTTAACTATGCTGATTATATTCTCCTGTTCGGCCGATGGTGATCGAAACTGCAAGCAGTTGTCTATTGTGTTTTATGTTTACAACTGAGTTTTTAAACATCAAGAAGTGGCCTCAACTTTCTTCAGATCACGACTCAAAAGGTTAACGAAAGCATTGCTTGTTGGGAGAAGCCCAGGTGCGGCTCGAAATGCTTGTGGGTTCATAACTGTAAGCAGTTACTGTTTACACTACAGTTACAAAGATACAAAGGGCAATGATCTGTTATGGTCCAGAAGCATTTGATTGTGAGAAGTCGGTGAGCAAAACACAAGTGATCAGTCTATTTTAGCTACCATTGTGGATTCAATTTGCGCCGGTTTTCCAGAGCGACCGAAATATATTGAATCCATGTCATGTGTGGAACCATCAGTTTGTGAATAATTTTTAACACTGATTGTCACAGCTTTACCACAAGATTTGACTGCGTGAGAATAAACTTGACAGTTTGTTACCCAATATTTAGCTGAAAATTTGAGTAGAATGTACTCTAACAAGTTTCGGGTTTGCTGCCTGTAACATCTAGCACAAAAGTTTGACGTGACGTGCGAATTTTACGCGCAGATACCCGTTGTCACTACCGCATGGTTTAGTGTCCCTATTGCTCTAATCTCTGTGTTCGTGCGAGTTCCCGTAGACGGAATGTGGAAGGCAAGTGTGCAGTTAGTTAGATGGTCATACTGCAATCGAAACTGGGATGCTTGTTTTGAAAACCCATAGGCAGCAGTTGACTGGGGTTCACAAGTCCAGGTGATTGTTCGTTAGGAAGCAGAGGGATGCAAGTCGTAAAAATGCTGTTGTGAGGTACTGCTAATCGATACCGTATTGGAATACGAGATGCCGAGTTGGAGTTGTGTGCAATCAGTCAGTCAGTCAGTCATTCAGCTCAAAGACTGTCAACCGAATAGCGAATAGCTACAGCTACATTACCGAACGGAAGGATGATAAGGACATGAGCGCCATGCGCTGGAGGCGATGCCCCCGACAGTTTATTTGAAAAGTGCTGGGTCATGTGAACTGGTCGCTCCTTAAAAACGCGATATTCACACCCCATTTTGCTGGTGCAGTAATATCCAAAACTATCTGCAGTTTCTCATCCATACAGGTGTTCATTTATATAATCGATTCTACTGTAGTTTTGCCGTTTTACAGCAAGGAATTTCAGGGAGTAGTAGAAAATCTTCAGCGGAAAGGAGGACGTTTTCTCTAATTTAACTGAATAGATTTTTAAACAAGCAAAGTGCTAAACTCACATTAATGCCTGTTTTACCATTCGGCAAAAAAGAAACTCAACGAATCCATACTTCGATGAATTGAAGCGAGCTAGACTGACCGGTTTCAAAGTGTTCACAATGATTTCTGACTGACTATATTGCGACAGTAAACAAGTTTGTGCCATAGTCTAAATTCCAGTGAATTTTGTAACTGGGATTCCGTTCACCATGATACTTCAAACTCCGTACACTCTGGAGGCACAAATAATCGTGAAATATTTTGGAAATTAGGGAGCATCTCCTCGGTTTCGGGGATTTGGTATCCTATGAAGAGAATTAGTGTCCAACTTCGCCAGCTGCAACAAAAACGATCGACCGGAGGCGAGTGATTCTTGTTTAGGCGTTTTGCCAGCATCTGAAGAAGCAGGCTAGCGATGATATTTGTCACCTTCCTGTTAAAAGTTGTGTGAGCCTTATCAGAACCCGAGCGCGAGTTGGAGCACCCAGAGCGTTGATTTCATCAGTATAACAAAGTTTAATTTCGTCAGTGACAACAATGCTAGTGTTGAAACACCAGTCCTTAACTATCTTTTCAATGTTATCCATTCATTTGTAAAGATGAAACAGGCAATTAAAATGCAATTTTCTCTCTTCTCAAAGGAATTGTGTAAGAGGCCCTGGGACGAATATACCGAAATTCTAAGAAAACAGTATGGGGACGAAGAGACGTGAGTCATTCCATATATTTCGTACCATTTCTCAGTTCAATAATGCAAGACGATTCCGACGCTGGTAAGATGTTCAGAGTGTCACGTCACTGGTGGAAAGACTCGGAAATCAAGATCATCCCCTATCTTTGCCATATCCGATTTCATCAGATTTCGAACATTTCATAAAATCAAAGATTATAGGGTCGGATAGTGAACGAATAATTAGAGTAGGTCCCACCGAAAATGCATCGCCAACGAAATCGTCATCACCAATCCTGGTTTCTTCTTGTCTGTTATCAAAATACCGCGTCTTTCTTGACTTAACGAGCCCGCCTTGAACATCACAGCCTTCCATTATCGTACATATTCATATTTTCAACTTTTGAGCATCCTAAAATGCAACCACATCCGTCAATGGTACTTGTTGTGCCGAGGAAAAAGAGAGTTATGTTACTTAATTTTGTCCTTAAACTATTCCCCACCAAAGGATGCCTCATGGCTGTTCACATGATATGCACGTAGAAAAAGCAAGTAAACAGAAAATCTAAGACCTGACTGCGGTCAAGTAAATGGCATGCGGTCAAGCTTGTCGCTGCTTTAGACTCACAAGGTAATATAGATTATCTTTGGGCAACTCACCCTTCTCATGCACCGTAGCAAGTACTTAGGATAAAATAAGCGAAGCGAGTCTAAAAGCAGCTCACAAAGCATCCCGAATCGTGCACCACCCATTGGATCTGAGGCTGTGCAAGAGCCTCAAACGTTTTTTATCCTCATAAAGCGACGCCGTTATCGTCACATGTAGTCAGCTGCTAAGTCGTATTTGGCCAGTGAGTCAGAGTTTAGGACCAGTTTCACGCAGCTGTTATTAACACACTCTTAGTATCTTTCTGCTTAAGTTTGAATGTAAAAATGTGTAAGCATTTGGCTCAGAGTGCACAATGCAAACGGATTCAGGTCATTCGTTGGAGGTGCTTTTCATTCTTTTTGAAAGAAACGAACCAAATACAATAAAGATCAACAAATGGGTTTTTTACTTTGATATTTAACGTTGTGTTACACTAACGCTTCGTCTTTATAACAATGCTGAATGATTCGCAATTACAACGAAGAAATTTAAAACTATTTCACTATTACGATTACAACCAATGAAGATCGAATCACGACGTTCGCACCAAAGATGCTTCTGTGTTTCGACGAAAGACCTTAGAGTAATGTGAGGAATTTGGTTTACACAACATTATGCTTAAGACGGACGGTAACATCCGTCCCACCTTTGGGTTCGTCATATTACTGGTTCATTATGTAGGTCTGGTCCCCGAATAGCCGTCACGCTTATTGCACACCTGAATAGCCGATTGGGCGGATGTGGAGATAAACATGGTTTGGTAACCTAAGACGGTGTTAACTAGAGGTCCAACTGAATATCTGGTTGTTGCTACTTTTTGAGTACATGGATGTTTACCTTTACACACGTACAAGATGGGACTGAGCCTAGCTGCCAAGCCCCTTGAAGCGCGAAGCCCGGATTATTGTCACGTCAATGAAGATACTTCGATATTTTGAAGTCGTTCCTAATCAGACGTGAACATCGCCTGTGCAGCACATTACATTAGAGAATATCATAAAGAAGAAATTCGGTTGAGATTCAGTTTGAGCTTCTATCTCACTTTTCGTAGGAGCGTATAGCTCCAAACGGGGCTACTGCCGTTCGTTTTAGAAATGATGAGAAAGAATGCTTGAAAGATATATGTTCAGGGGAGTATTTTTTTATAGAACAGGGACAAAGCGTAGGACCATAGCATCCAGGGTAGCGGAACAGGTGTTATCCTCCTCCATAAATTACGCTGGAAAAAGCAAATCAACGCCACTGGACAACAGAAAAGTTAACTACACATAAATCCATCCACAAGAAAGTTGTGCCGACAGTTAGTTTCAGTCGACTGGCTTACCACATCTGTGTTGTGAACCCTTGATTCAGGTCAGTAATTATGACTAAACTGCAATTGAACTGCGACGCACCGGTCTCTAGGGATTGCACTCGAACATCCTCTTACGCATTTACAATCCACACGCACCATATTTATGGCGACACAATGGTCTATAAGCCATGGTTACATTTAGTATTCATTAGAAAATGTTTGACTGAAGGAGAATAGGGGCCGAATGTACTGTAATGTGCGTGAGGCGGGGAAGGTTGTTGCAGAAGACTGGTATAAACGTAATGACACTGATGAGAAAAAGAAAATCACGCCCTACTGATGGGAAACGGCGTCAGCGCTCACAATCGCTGGCTGCTTACCTCAGTATGCGGCTCGCTCAGTGGCTTTTGTGGTTCGCAGGTTACCAGGGTTAGAAATCATGATAAAAGGACTCGGTTACGGTACACATCATCCAGAGGTCCACGCTATGACCTCGGCATCCCCTTAAAAACTGTTTGGCTATAACGCCTCACAACATCATGAACAGCTGCAGGGATGCGCGTTGTGACCTGGAGCGTTTTGAATTGCAGGGTGAAAATTCATTATTTTCCATTGTTTTACGGGTAACGTTATTGAGGATACCAGTTTTCTCGTAGCTTCCTCAGCTTCTGATTGATCTAGGTGTCTAGACTTTTCAGCAGGTGTGGAACCGTCTTCTATTTAAGTTATGATCGATTTTCTGTTTGGACCCACACGATCCCCCAAACCTCATGCTGCGAGCTTAGAGGGTGCAAAACGCAAGTGAGGCTTGCCGTGTTTGGTCCAAATAAGCACCTTTCGGTGAGCCATGTCCTTTATAGCTAGCCGTCGAAACTTAACCTTTTTGAGAACGTTTTCACGAAATTCCAGTTCTTTTGGACACCCACGGTTGTCTTCTCTTACCCATACAAAATGCTGAATAACCAGAAGCAACTTTATGTGGAGTCTATATGTTTAGACAGGATATGTGCCTGCGTCAATGTGTGAACATCCCAATATTTCAGCATTTTGAAACAGTAACGGTTGTCTCGCTAACTGGACAGGACGGAGCGGTACTTTCGCGTTATAATCCAATTTTTGAACCTCCTATTCTCAGAACAAAAGAAAAATGTGACTTTTGAGTGTCACGATGCAAAAGTTAACTATGACCGTCTAGCCTGGTAAAATCGCATGACAATAACCTTTCGGGACAGCGGTTCTGCAAACAAAATAATAAATCTTCCACTGTGAATTCCGTTGCCGTAATTCCTTATTCGACAAATCATTAAGTTGGACTGTCTGGAGAGACTAGGCGAAACTTTGAATTGTCACTAGTCACCGTTTTTTCAACTTATAATCCCATAACATGTGTGCTTTTGACAACTGGTTTATCTGCTTGTCGTGTTTTGTAGTCCTCTAAGTAACCCTTTACGTATTTTGTGTATAAAAAACGCGGATGGATTTAGGACACGTCCAACCTTCGAGTCAAACATGAACGAACAAACCAACGACCATCTGTGCTACCTGAGCTACCATCATTCTCCTCTGTAGCAAACATGGAACACTGTTATGGCACAACGTGCTAGTTGACTATTACTATGCCGTCCTAAGCAAGCATCGCTTTGAATTCTCGGATAGCAGTTCATAATACGTGAACTGTTTGCTACCGTGCCCTGAAAACTCTGGTAAACAGTGATCTAGTGAGGTTGACCAAGAAGACCGTCGAAACTCAACTGCGCGTATGTTATTTATTGTGTCTACTCGGCATCCACAGTGTAGAATAGCAAGTCACACTTGAAACACCAAATAAAGTAAGGCTTTCTACTCGTTCGTTTTGACGGTGAGTAAGATACGTTTTTTTGGGGGGGAGTGGGGGGGGGTATTGCCAATCGATTGAAAAGACAAAAAGAGTGGTGTTTTAGACAAAAAAGACGTTTTCAGTGAGCTCCTCATCAGGATATTCCTTCTTTTACATTTTGTACTAATGGCGAAGAACTCGTTTTATTTCTCTGCGGCAAAATTGCTTAGAAACTAGATGCTACTAGCCGTTAACTGATGAGTGAAAGTGACCGCGTTTTCAGCTCGTGTGAAATTTGCAGAAAATGAAATTTTATGGATCGCGCGTTGGGTTAAACAGCTCGATCACCCCGGTGTTGCGTTGCGCGCATATAACGAGAATGGTGTAATTTCTATGCTACAAGGAAGTAACTTCAGCGAATGCTAAAGAGTCAACTGAAGTGGATTTGATCCACTTAAGTCCGAGGTCTAAGTTACAAGGTTTCTGCCTGCTGTGGTCCTTTATTGACAGACGATAGAGAAGACAGCACGCACCGTCCGTAGCTGGGTGCGATAAATTGTGCAAGTTCACCGTAGTCATTGTTCATGAATGTCGAGAGTGTACATTAGCTATGCATCAGACTCCATAGCTTCTATTCAAGAGAGAGTTGCTTTGGTCAGGTGAACGAGAAGTGTAAATTGACAGTGAAAACTGGCCTGAGGCTCAATTGTTGCCAGTTTGTTCGTCTCTGCGGTATTTACGGAAAGTGATCATGCGAGAGGTGAATTAATATCACAGTTAGAATGGGTGTTACCAATCTGACTAGCATTTTCTATCTATCTGGAAACTTTGTGCTTCAGGCACATATTGAAATTTTAATGAAGAATTCATCCAGCTAGTGACATACGCGGACTAGTCAGAAGGCGTCGTACAGATTTAAAAAAAAACCGGTTGGGGATTGTCGACAATGCTTAACCGACAAACGTTTTCCGATTGGTAGCTGAGCACTGTGCCATTTTATTCTGTACTTTATGCTAAACTCACAGGTCGTATAATTCCCATTGAAGCTGGTTGATGCCCACTTGTTTCACGGACGTGGTTATCACCAACCATTTCGAGAGAAATGCACTGAGTGAAAGCCCTTGAAAATTGTTACAAGACGGATGTACTTATTCCTGGTATTGTCTAATCACAGAGCAAAACTTTCTGACCCCCCTAGCATGAGGAAAGCTGTTTCTACCGAATGAGCAGTAATCAAATGTAGATGAATTATAATTTTAAATGAAAATGAAGATTCTGGAAGGGTTTTATATGTTGGCATCAGGATAAACTAACTTTCTAAATAGTGTGAAACCACTTGGTGATTGAAGTAGCCTCAGGCTATGTTTATTGACATTGCGCATAAGCATGGAGATTGTAGCCTGTTTATACCAAAAATATATATATAATCTCCGGAAACCCGCGTTTTGTATGAGTTTGGCATACCATGGATGAAACTGAAGCTGGATAGTGAAACTTTAATCTGAATGATGATCTGGTAAATTTAGGCAGTCGGTCCAAATATCACCGTGATAACATTTTCACAACTTGTAGCAATATGTGCTCCCTAATGTCTCGAGCGGAAACCAGGTTTCCATTGCAACATCATGACACGAAGTCGCCGTACTGCTCAGTTTATGAGTAACACGGTCGTTTTCAAATGGCAAAAGCGTTACAGTTCACGGTGTCATATATCATGCGGGTCGAATATCTATCCACCCAATTTTCTTTCACTTCAAATGTGTTGGAATTTCACCGGAGAAAATAGCACCAGACCGAGCATGTTCCTGGATCCTGACGGACTTCCGCTAATTTGCACACAAGCGTTCTAGCGACAGTAAACTGTGGTACAGGGATTGGCTTTATACCTTCGTTGAGAAGCTTTCCGTCCTCAGCTTAGAAGTTTTTGATGTTATTCTAACCTAGAAAGAAGAGAGAGATTTTTCAACCTGCGTGGTACACTTGTCTTACTACCATGCCAACGTATTGTTTGTTGTTCAAGTTCCCCACGAATTATTGAGCATAAGTATGGTGGTTTAGCTAGTTTTATGAAGTATCCACCGAACCTTTTTAGCTGAAGCAGTAAAGTGTTATCCAAACGGGGATGAGGCTCACCACGGAGCGAAGGGAGAAATGTATTGGCAGTGTATCCTCCTCGACTATGAAATGGCGGATGCGCTTGTGGAGAGTTATGACAGCTCGTTTCGTGAGGAAGCACCTTTTGTGTTGTGGCCTGTTGAATGTGTCAACTAATAAGCATCACCAGCGACTCATTAAAAGACCGGGGTTTCTGAAAGCGCCAGAAAAATCATACCACATCTTATCTGCAAATGATGTAAATTTCAGCTTATGATTGCCTGGATCTAAACGGCTTCAAATTCCCTCGCCCATCCATAACTTATTCAAAACTAATCGGGTCAGAAAGAGCTCATTGATGCCGCTGGAATATGAACCAGTGATGCTTGCTCTATTGTCCGTGGCATGAGAGTGGCTTGGGGCAGCTTAAACAAATGTGTGGGGAACTTCTTGTCTGACCCAGGGAAGTTGTTATCACCTGATAAGAGTCTGGCACAGCCACTGACCCATCGCTACGCTCCACTACCCGCTCTAACGACGCACTGATGATGTCACCTCGATTGGTGACGAAACGTCTGCAATCAAATTGCCCAGCTCAGCGAACGAACCAACGACCATGATTCAACAGTGCTGATGTGGTTGCCGGTTCACGGCTTTTTGAGTACACGTCCGAGGGTGTGTACTAATTTCGGAGCAAACGTCAGGGGGAAAAAGCACTCGTAAACAATAACGTGATGGTCTATTGGATGTTGTTGAGTGCAGATTCGGATCACAGCGGGGTTCGAGTGGTTATTCAGACTATTTGGGTGCTAGCCATTGTGGCCTAAATGAAAAAATCCGTCGACAACAACTTTTACGTAGGCAATAGGAAAAATAAAAGCAGGCTACTGCTGCACACTCATGTCTTTTGCTCTTCCCATCATTATTGTACCAAAATGTCACAGAGCACTAGAGTGTTCGGCTGTTTTAAACCTGCAGGAACCACTGCAATATATGGCCACGCTGGTGGAATATATATATATATATATATATATATATATATATATATATATATAGTAAAATTCAGCGGCGGAACGATGGGACCGTAGTCAGCAAACGGTGAGTTCACATTCACTACTTAATTGTGAAGAAATCATGAAACGAACATGTTACATAAGAGTTAGGGTAACCGCCTGTTAGCACTGCAGTTCAATGGTCCATGTGATGGCCCCAGAGCCATCCGGACTGTCTGAAAGAGTGTTTGGAGATGTAGATACCTCGGAATGATTGTGGTAGACTAGCGCTAAACCCCTTCTTCATCCACTTTTACTGATCTCCTCACACTAAGGTTCTAAATAAATCATGGTAGTGCGACAACGAAGCATCACTGTCGAACACTGATCTGCTCCCGATGATGGTGTTCATGACAAATGTATGATGCTGTTGCATCTACGGTGAATCTAAAGCTCTCAGAAGCCGTTTAACAGGTTGGGAGAGTAGGAGCCTCTTAATTTCATAATCGTCAGTACTTTCTCGTGTTGATTCCTTTTTGATTAGGTCCATGTTGTTCAGACCCCAACTATTTTTTGTTATAAAGTTTCCAATCTTCTCTCTCTCCGAATTCTGCACCATCCAAATGCTTTACGTTTATTCTCGCTTTTTGTTCTAAAAAAAGAATTGAATTTTGCTAATTTTTCGGTTAGAAAACGAAATAGCTTATAGCTAGCTCAGCTTTTCCCCATTCACTAAGGAATAATGAGTACAATTTTACTTTTTTTGTACGCATTACTCATATTTATTCAGTTCTTTGGTAACACAATTCCAGAATGTAGCCTATTGAACGTATTTTCCATTCAACATCGTTTTACGAATTTCAACGGAGCCTGTCGCAGACGGTCTCAGCATGTACACCATTAAGAGATCAAGTTAGTACTAAGCCCACTGACTGTCCGGATCTAATTCTGATCACCACTATACCTATCCTGGCGTGCAGGCTGGCGTTTCCAGGAAACGAGAATTGCACTTCACCTCACAAATACAGCAAACTTACTGTCTGCAGATAAAAAAGCGCGTTGTGCTGCGGGTCAATAGCTCTGGTGGAAAAATGCGGAAGTGCGTATTGGCTGTGAACAGAAGGCTTGCCAAAATAGACCATGTCGATGTTCGCAATAGCGTTGTGCCATATTTTATTCTTTTGCCTCACAACCTTGAAAAACAGGCAGCGCGAAATAAGGCGGCTATGACTAGACGTAACACACTACTCATAAGGTTGATGAAAATGCATCAACAGCCCATGATCGGTTTCTCCCTACTTGAGGTTCGCCACTTGGGTGCAGTCTTCGAGTTTCCCGTCAAACGTGTGTTCAACTTGAACCCATATTGGACATATTTTGACAACTACTCCTATTTGCTTGCGAATTTAGTTTTGACAGGAGGCTCAGCTGAATCTCTCGTTTATGAAAGTCTGCTTTAAATGAATGTGGTGAGACAGACTGTCTCGTGTTTTATTTGGTACAATATGCGAGATATCGCAACGCGTAATTTTTCTGGATGTAACACACTGCTCATAAGGCTGCTGAAAACTCTTCGACAGCCCACGTACGGATTCACCATTATTTGGGACTCACCTGGTAGGCGCAATCCCCCAGTTTCCGTCAATCTTATGTTCCACTTGAACTCATCATAAACGAGAGATTCAGCTGGATTCAGCTGGATTCAGTTTAGTCTCCAATCAAAACCAAATTCGTATGCGGTTGAGAGTATTTGTCCAGGCCATGACTACTTTTTAGGAAAAATAGAGAATACACTATGTAAAACAATATATATCCGACGAGCCCGTTCTCCAGGCTGTCGAATTAGTTACCTCGTGTTTCGCAACTCTGGTAGACAAGACATTCGCTAGCCGGCGCTTGCATACAGGATTTTTTTACGCCGCATGATTCACTCGTGTCCACACGTTGCGCAAAAGTTTGCCGGCGCTTAGAACTTCAGGAAGTAACTGGCTTGGTGGTGTTGTCTTTCCCTTACTGGACAATATTTGTGCTTACTTGCTAATCGCCAAGTTCGGACATGAAGTTGGGTGGCTAACTGTCATCTGATTGGATTAGTTATCGCGTCATCTCCTGTATGGCGGTGAATTATTGTTGCATTTTACCTTGGAAATCAACTTAGGCAAAAATTTGTGAGATATTTCGCTCTATGATGTCTACGAAATAAGGCTTATTCATTGTGCGATCGTTTTACAACTCCAGTCAGGTTTGCCGAGAACAGTTCCTTGAGATCCGAAGTGGAGATTTTAAACCTATTTCGGCGTTTTTTGATGTTGAACATCAAGGCATGGAATAATGTCACACACACTCCGACTAAACCAAAACCTTTCCAGTTTTTCAAGTTGAGTGACGTACTACAGTCGGACATAAAACAGGCTGGAGAAAACACACCGTAGTACTGTGACAGAAATCGTGCTTGTCGGGCAGACGTACCATTTATGTGATTACATTTGTACACTCCGGTGCGGGCATAGTTGAGCCCCTTTACAGCCGACAATCGGTCAGTCGTACACAACAGCTGGTTCAGAGAGGATTGTGCAAAATACGATGGGAGAGAAATTACTGGATTCCTAATGAAGTGTGGCCTGACTGTATTTTATGCTGATCCACTGTCTAACATAAGTTGTACACATACTAGTCCCATTTCGCGGAAGCAAGATTTTCGTTCGCTGGTTTGCATATAAGTTTTTCATGTTTATTTAATAGATTTCGCCATGTATATTATTATCATTACATTATTATTATATTATATATATTATATTATATTATATTATATATTATATTATATATGTTATATTATTATATATATTATTATATTATTATCATTGGTCAAAGATGCCAAGAACTTTTCCAATTTATAGTTTGCCTGTGATTGACTAGAACTGTATTTGGCATTTGTATTACGCGATGGCCCTCCAAGCGTAGGATAACACTAAATGAGAAGCGCTTTGGACTCCTCGAGGAAGGGCCTGCATTTGAGAGGATTTTGCACCAAATAGTAAGTTGAGTAGGGCATTACCAACAATTATTTATACAGCGGCCTCCATTGGAAGGAGTCTTTCTTTGCAGAAAAAACTTGGAAAAGGGGTCTGAAATATCTTTTATGCCCATTGACGGAAGTGTATGATACTGTGTGGAGCTAGAATACGAAATGGAAAATACGTGGACAAGAAGCAGTAGTTATGTTTCACCACCACGAATAGGGGTAAATAGTCAAGTGTATTATACACTTGTGAGGTGTTTAAGTAGTAAACTGAGCTTTACGGTATGAGCCGTGAGATTTCGTTCGGATTTGGAAATGAAGATAGAGCAACATAATGGCCTAGTAATATGGTTGGTTTGGGTTACTGCGTGATGTAAGAAGTACGCGTTACCTCAAATTTAACACACTGGTAACCGTGAGCTGATCCACTTTGGTGGCAAACAGAATCACATATACAAATGACAAGTTGTCCACTTTGATCACCACCACTTGCAAGCAGCTCGTTGTTTGTTTCATTTTCCATCCCTATAGACTGCACCTCGGTCTGCAGAACGAAACTACGCTCGTGGGGTTGACAGTTGCATCGACTAATCCTCCACAGCCAAGCAGGAAAATCATAGGGTAGAGGGCATTTTGGATCCCCTCTGCAAATGACTCTTTCGAACTTAGCCATGACTCACTGAGAATTTTGAGTCATCCATCAGAAGTCTGGGCTCTTTTAGGGTAGGTTACAGTATTGCATCATAGGTGATTACTCGTCTTTTGGTTAAATGTTACAGAGGCGCATGAAGACAGCCGCAAGTGAAATTGACATTCTCGGCTCCGGGCGATAGCAAGCGTGACGTAGGTTGCTTCTGAGATATGTTGAACTGAGACGGACCGTCGTTAGATATACATGTGCTCCTGGTAAATTTTGTTGTGCCGATTATAAAGGTTTGTAATTCTTTACTTTGAGGATCTGATTGTGTTTTGACCTCGCCATCGTTTGAGATGATATTGTGCGGCTTCGAGATGCTGACTGTGTTCAGTACGCAGCAAACTACTAAAGCAACGGATTCCAGGTTTGCTGTTGTTAGGACTCCTCGGCAGTGCATAAACTTGCCACCATCTGAACTCCGGACATCTGGCGTGGAAGGTGAAAACGTATTGACGCTTGAACACTGTGGTTTATCTGTCCGATTCCTTAAACGGTGACCCGGTAGCTACCCTGATTTGTCGATTAGCTAACGTGCCTGTCAGAATCGATACTTCCAGTCATCAGTTTCACAGTAAGCAGTATCACGCTGGTTAGTTCTGAGCAGACCCTTGTCCTCAGCCTCTTGTCTTCTTAAAGGGGAAAAACCTCGGCATGTGTCACAAATCATTTACGTACAGCAGTGGTACACAACTGATGGGTGGCACACTCACGCCCTCTATCAAGCATATTCTAAAACGGAACTAATCTGATGAAGACACCGAATTATAACAACAAGCATTGGTATCGAACTGCACCTTTAAACACACGTCCTAGCCGAAACACATAAATCGGCCACCTAAGCAGAACTGTGAAAGAAAAGAGATCAACTTTTGTTGGAAGTTTTGACGAATAACGCCAAGCTACTGTACACATGAATACAGGGCGTCAAAACACTACATACCTGGCGGCCGGAACGTAAGCCGCAACATGTTCAGAATGGCATTCATCGAGGTCATAAAGATGGTCGTAAACAATAAACAATGGACAAACCAGCTCCAATTTGTTCCATCCACGCTCGCCTTGGCGGCGTAGTTAGTCCCCAAGAACCTTCGGTTGTTGTTTAGGGCCAGTTCATCCATAACTGCTTTGTGTGTATCATTTTACTGTGAACATAGATAACCATATGCAGATGTGTGACACAATGTGAGGCAACTTGATGGTTGAAACTTCGAACTACGGTTAATGACACATTAGAAATAGCAAACTAATTAGAGAATCTTGTTTCCTTCGTCGGGTTAGACTTTGGCGCGACTTTAGTAACAAAACTTTTGTGGAATTCCTACTACTCATGAACAATTGTGTGAATGGTCTAAGTTATATCATGACCCTCCAATGCATCACATGAGTATCAGGGGCGTTTGAGCTTAGAATTAAGGTGGAAAAAACGTGACCGGATCTTAACTGGTCTTCGTATCGTCATTTGCAATAGTTTTTCTACCACCTTCGGTAAACTACTCAAAGCTGTTTGGTAACGACAGATTACTGGTCGATTTAAAGAATTTATTCACCAATCTTGTCGTTTTTTATTTGTCCCACGTCTCACTTTTTACGGAATTCCAAATAATGAAACATTTTATGCGCTTTCCTTAAGCCACGGGAGTTGGAAGTATACGCTTCTGCATAAATTTTCCTGTTGCAATCCTCTTTCATTCATTGTTGAGCAACGAACCGCCAGTTCTTCTTCAATTGCTATTATTTTTTTCAAAATATTCTAACAGCTTCTACGATAACGGAGTCGAAAAACATCCGACTGAGTTCTTTGAACCAGATGAACCTGAACGATAAGTCTGTGGCGATCTCTGAAGATGGCAATTTCACCTTGAATACGTGCCTTTTTCTAGGTTTGGAAGAGCTCAAAATCACTAGTGGACCTTTCGAACTGTTCCTGTGAAAAAAAACACGTTTGCGAATCTGCGACTAAATCCAGACGTTTTGATTCCTCAAAATCGACCGACAAATAATGTGGCTGATGATCGATATAAGTCGGAGGCCAACAAGCCTTACATTTTGGTAAAACCTCTAGTGCCTATCTTGCGCAACTCACACTGATACGTTACTGTCAATATCAATCAGGCTGGCGTTGTCAACCCCATACAGACTAGTGCCGGCTTTGTTTACATGTTCACCCGAAGCTGAACTTCGGTGTTTGTGAACCCCGTTTATATTTTGCCTCCAATTAAACGTGCGATCTGTTGGTCATCACGTGCAGTTTACTATGACCACCTATGACTATATGTGAAGAGCACCTGACCAGAAAATTTTTTTGACTGCCTTGCAACCTATATCAGCCATTTCGAACAACCCAATATGACACTAAAACATTAATTGTGCATTAATTGTTTGCAAATGAGTGTATTTCGCTAATTAATTGTGCCTGTTGAAAATAATTTTGAGGATGTGACACAATAACGCGCACTGATTTTAAACAGACGAACTTTTAGCCGATAGCTTCATTTCCTATAAAACATCACAAACGCACATGCAACATGGGTATGCCACGCACGCAAAGTGTATGAATAGAACACAATCAGAATAAGGCCAGAGTATGGTAGATTATAGGGCAGTAAAGCACGAGCTGATTTGCACGCCGACGTATGGTACCTAAAGTGATAGATTAATTTTAGGGAAAGACGGCCTGGAAGAAGACTTTGTTTTAATCCACCTGAAGGCAGCTCCTATATGAGAGGGTGTTTGTGGTCAAATATTCGTTTGATAGAACCTGAAATGCAGTATCACATTTGGGGACACGCCAGAAAAGATTCTGTTGTGAAACAATATTGTCTAAACAAGTTCATGAAGTCTCCGGCGGGACCGGAGACTGCAACTCGTTATTTGATTATCTTTCGCCAGCGTAATGCTAAAACACCTTCGCGCAAATAAGTGCTAAATACCGGCTCACCAGTGCAACAGCAAGGAAATAATCCTAGTTCAGCCTCACATCAATTTTAAACTCGGTTTGGGTGAATGAGCAGGTTATTACAAGGATTTTCCACGTCAACGCGAAAGCATTGGTTAGGCTAGCCCTCTTGTCTGACTAAGTCAATCGCATTTGTTTTGATTCGAAATCCGCAGTGCTCTTCAGCAATTTCTTCCTCTCTGCTACAAGCTGCTCTCTGGACTACCTCGACACATGAAATTCACTGGCACTTATGGGTGATGTGAATGCTTAACTCTGTTGACTGTACCCTATGGAGTTGAAGGCGGTGATACTTTCCATGGAGACAACGGAAAATGCCTCTCGCATTTAAGAGCTGACTATCAGTCGCTTGGGTCCGACGGCTTAGTTACTGGCTCCGAATGAGGTACTCCAAAATAACCTTACTACTCACTGCATTGCGGGTCAGATTTCCAAATTAGAGACTAGGAGCACAACCCCGGACAAAGACTTTCCCTCTCCCAGTGCCTAATGGATCGAACTTCCCAGTCAAAGGCTCAATGTTTAGCACACTAAATATACCCCCATTCTCGGGTTAGGCAGTCGTGGTTCGTTGTGCACCACTATCCCCCCCCCAGTTCGGTGGGGAAATCCCGGGAGAATGCAATAAGTTGAAAGCACTTTGTCTTGTTGAACTATTGACCGGGCCATGTCTACCAGTGTATCTATAACCACTGATGTCTTTTATCCCCAAGTTAGTATTAAGGATACGGCAGTTGACAACACAGCAAATTTCGCAAGCAATGATTCTTGTGCTTCGTTACCAACTCATGGCTTAACCTCCCTTGGCTCGCCCACATCATTCGAATGCTTGTGCGAAAAAAGTGGGGGTAAGTTTCCCTAACGGCACATGAGGCACGTGACCGACTTGGCGCAAACTACGGAGCAACATGAACCTATCTGTCTTGTACGGCCTAAGGAACTGGAAAGTATCATTCACCCTCTCATTTCTGAATCAGAAGTTTTGGGTCAATTCGGAAGTATTTACTATTTTGCATGATTCACAGTAAGTACTGCACATCACCTGGGTGAAGCAACCGGCCGGAACAAAGCAAGTCTTAGGGGGTAAGTATGAAAATTCATGGTTCAAAAACGCCCCCCAAAAATGGGCACCGGAAAACTCAAGTAGGGCACTTTGAGGGGCAAGTACCTGACCTTCTTCAACACAGCCCTTGTATATTGTACATAGAGTTGGATTAAATATAAACCATCATTTCCTACCATTAGGATAAATTGGAGAATACCTCTTCCAAAATACAAAATGAAACGAGTTACGCATATATTTTTCCATCCGTCTTTATGCAAAGCACAGGAATTTTGGAGACGTATTTGATGGAACCGAAGAGAATTTTTCTGCTGCATGTAGCTCGTTGATAAAAGCCCCATCTTAGGGGAACACACGCAAACACCTGGCGAAAGTCGCTGTAGAATTAGCTTGGTATTACAAGGTAAGTTCAGATCTTACCTGTGGGTAAGGCAGCTCTGTGATCAAGGCGTAAGCCTACTGACCGTAAGGTCTGTGGTCCAAACCCAACCTCTTCATCTGGACTGCTGTTGTCTAGGCTTGGGAAAACTGGCAGTATCTAAGTTCTCAGGCTTACTTTGGGTGTCGTAGCGGCTAGGCACTGAAAGGATGCTACAACTGAACGATTATCATTTTACTTACTCCAGATCTCATCTTAACCAGTTTGATAGAACACGAAGAGATATCTTTAAACAACCTTGCCGAGTGGTTTCGCTGAGGATTGCGCTAAGCGTATTTCCCGACTGATTCGGCAATATCGACACCACCTCCAGAAACAAACAGCAAATATCTTTTCAAATGGAATGTTGCATTCGACTCTGCTGCCATCAGTACAGCAACTGTCGTGTTAAAATGTAAACTCCTAACTCCCGTAATAGTGCTGTATGCATACTTCCGTGGATGCACAAGACAAGGTCCTGTCTTGTTTCGCGATGTCCAGGGATGTCGAGCAAGGCTATCATTCCTCTCCTTTACTCTTCAACTTTGTCGCCGGTACAACAAGGGAAATCTAGCTCCAAGCATCTGACGCGAGTGGGGTTGAAATATTCTTGGGAGCTTTTTCGCAGACGTGAAGGGCACAGATTACATAGCACTTCCAGGATTTGAGTCCTGCAAAACGCAACAATATTAAGTTGTTAAAATGATGACTATGCATGGTTTGATGGGCTAAGTACACAAAAGTACTGGTAAAAGACCGAGTAAGACCGAACCGGAAAAGCATGCTGGCAGATGAGCCCACTTGGATGGTGGACTGATTTGTTCACCTTGATCGCTGTATCCATTCCTATGATTTAACTGAGGCGATATCTCTTTCCGAGAAAACAACGGTTTTTTTTACCATCTACACGCACCCGTGCATAAGACATATAGCAGCTTTCTGTGGGAGACGGAACATCCGATATCGCCCGCTAGAGAGAATTACAAGAGCCCCATAGTGCCACCTAGTTACTAAACTGATAAGAATATCCCAGACTGTTGCACGGTACTTGGAAATTGCATCAGGAACAGTACAGTTGCACACCATGCTTTCTCAAGTAATCCACAGAATACGGGAAAATGTTTCATTAAGTCGAGAATGGGCAACACATGCTGTGGAGAAAAGCACGTATCTGTAACATTCTTCGTCTCAAAAATTAAATTAAAAGTCCCGACGGTGTGGCCTAGACGTATCATCGTGAAGGGACTATACCAAATTACCTAAAGGGACTTCAAACGTAAACCTCATTCCTAGTAAGAAGAGAAGGATGATTTTATCCATCACAAAGTTACTAGAAAGCTACCAGGTATACATTTTCTGAATGGTTTTCTGATACATGGAGTACTAAGAAACATTGAGCAGGAACTATATGAACAAGGGCATGGATATCGCTCTCTACACTTGGGTAAGTGTGCTTACATGAGAAACCCCACTGTTTGACTGACCTAAACTTGGGAATCTTCGCTACCCACCCAAATAACGGCTGGTGAAACACGCATCGGCATGGAACGCGCTATCTACTTACGTATTTGTCCGGTTCACCAGGTTCTCCCTTTCCGAATAACTAAATGAAAACGATGATCAACAAACTACGGAATGACGCAGAGTTTGCTCGTGCCTTTATGAAGATGCTGCATTGTGCTTGGTACACATCATATGCATCGTTTTACCTTCAACTAGATAATAAATCTGATGAATGACTTTACATCGTTTTTTTTGTTTTCTCCATTTTGTAGGTATCAAAAGTTTGTCAGAATAAGAATGTAAGTTAGGTGGTTTTCTTTGGTTGCCTGTTTTTCTACAATGAGTGGGGGATCAAAACTGAAAGAAACATGCGCTTTTGGACACTTATTGAAAATGAATAATCATTAATATCGTTAGCGATGACCAGCTCCTTAAAAACTCCTACGGTCACCGCTAAATTGCATCCTTTGAAGGGCTTTTGACGGTATGTGCAATAAGAACTGGGGATGCTTTATAGTCAACTTGAAGCTCGTCTACTGTTGGTATTGCAAGCAGGTCTCTTTCTCCAAATGTACGAGGTGGAGATCAGGAAAACTGTTCTAATCCTGTTTGCGCAGCAAGCTTACACAACGAGAAACATGTGCATAATAAGTGGTACCTTCATTTTCTAAATTTGTCAAACGCATTGTTCATCTTTCGATCCATCTCTTAGGGTATTTAATCTGAATGGAGGTTTCGCCCTGTCAGTGAAGCCAATCTATGCAAGAAAGCCGGGAATCACTCTAAAGATGTTTCATCTTGGTTGGGAAACACGAAACTCAGAGTTTCAAACCCGCGACCTCAAGTAGCCTGTCAGCACGTGACCACTTGATGTGGTTTCCTTGAGTGAAGGTTGAGTGGCGCTGTGTCCTGTCTGAGTGAAAGCTAATCACACTGCGAATCAGCCGCTCCAGGTTGAATGATCAAGAATATCATACGCCAGAGATTCAGTTGAGTCTCCCCTGAAAACCCAGTTGATATGCAAATGATTGTATTTGTCCAAATGCTCAAGTGTTCAACCACTAGCCAGAAGGTCGCGGGTCGAAAACTGTGAGTTTTGTGTGGTGGTGATTCCCAACAGAGATGAAACAGGCGTACACTTTTCCCCGGATTTTTAGCATAGGTTGACTTCACTGACTACGAAATCTCTATTGAAAACCACCAAATCACCTTAATTTTGTTTGGAACAGTTTTCCACACGAACATGGCTCTCAGCTAGACGGAAACTCAACTTCAGTGCGGTTAGGCGGTTTGTTTGAGTGTGATGTTGTCATATTCGGATCGGACATGTAGCAACATGGATAGGTTGTAATCTGAGCTTGGCAACTTTGTTGCAAACCTTTCGTTGTTAACTGAGGTGACGTCTCCATGGACAGTCGGTCACCGGTGCGCCATTTCTCGATGAACTTACTTCGCAATAAGAGGCTCATTTTTGGTATCAAACCTCGCCCTCTTACACGCTTCCACAAAGAACTAGAAGTCATTCCTACTATTGGCACAAAGCACCTAGAAGAGCCAACTACCTGCTGCTTTCAGATGTCGAAATATTGATCTGAATGTGGCCTTAGGGTTAGGCAGATCTGTTTCTCCGTGAAAACTTCACTTTTGTACTCAGTGGATGTCAAATATCCACGTAAGGATCATAATACAGTTGAGATTATGAATAAACACATCGAAACTGTTCATAACTGAGATCACTGGTTAAGAATGCCTCCCTATAAACTACCGCAGGTTTTGCTTCGAGTTGTTTCATGTGCCGTTCCAAATAGACATTCTGCACAGATATTCTGAATAGCCTGAGGCAAGCATTATGCCGAATTTCCTTCCGGACAGGAAAGTTGAAAACTTATGAGTGAGCGCTGACCATGAAACATAGGATCGAGAACTCGTGTCTCAAACCTTAGGCCAGTTCCAGCTCATGAACTGCGTATATGTACAGCAACATTAGCCAGAAGGTTCGATTTGGAGAATGTTGGGAATTAAGCCTAGAACTGACAAGCATTTCATCCCATCGTATGAAAATAATAAGGCTTGATTCTCTTTAGGCACTGAACTGAGTTCCTCAGGAAGAATATCACGCATCAAACGGATGTCTTAGTATTGCACCGCAAGCGGGGTAATAGAAGTATGATTTTCGCAGATCTGTCATTTCCTGCAAAATGACCACGGAATGTTGAAAACCGTCGGTTATGTCCCTCCCTCCTATGTATTTCGTGAACTGGTTACAAGTAAAACAATGTTAGTTTCCTCGTCCAGTTGAGAACATAAAATATAGAGTTACACGGACATTTACACAATGTCGAAAGTACAAAACAACAAGATTTACTTGCAAAGTTACGTTGTTCGCTCCAAAGCCAAGCATCAAATGGCACTTTTAGAAGGATTTTGCACAGACACGCTTTGCCTACATACCCCCGAACCATTAGAACCACGATTTGAATGAAACACCCTGGGAAAACGTTTTTCTTAACGATTTTTTGCCGATACTGCAGACAGTCACAGAAACATTATATTCGCATCGTTCTTGCAGCAATAGGACGACGCACCTTTGTTTTAAGTATATCCAACAAACGTTCCGAAAGCTAAGCTGCCGATCATGCCAGCCAACTGCTAACACTGACTCCCAAAAAGGGATTTTTATTCTATTACTCAATGTTTCGTAATGCTGCTTGTATGCATTTAGCAGTGCGTCTTTAATGGAATTCCTTGCAACTCACGCATCAGTTGGTCACATTCTTTTCAACTAGTTAATGGCTAGCCATGCTCTTCTGAAGGGGGTTGTGTTTCACGCCTACAGACTACAATCTTTTAATTGGTTAAGTATTTACTCGCCCAATTTAAAGAATCACTCAGTAATCAAAATGCTTGCGTGCAGTGATCAGTTTACATGCATCTTTTTGGCTGACAAAAAAGCGTTTATTAGGTGCAACTTAGGTTGTTTTATCCGAGACCTATGGTGGTTTAGGCTACGGAAAGCCAGAACCTATAAACGAATATCTTTATCCGGCCCGGCATTCGGTCCAATTCGGTACTTGACAAATGACCCGTTCGTAAGCGTATTTCTAGCAGGTTAACTTTTACCAGGCTATTTATTTCCTTTAGCCAAATCGACATCTGCTTTCCAACCGAGAATGTATGGACCCTCCTTCGAAAGTCGACTTGCTCAGTCTCGCAGACCGAGTTTAATTTAATCTAACTCAGAGGCCCACAAGACAAAACTATATTGAAGACGAAATTGCTGCAAAGGCATTTTTTTGTTCTAATTGTTTTTCAGGTCGATTTCAACAAAATATCTATCGTTGATGTTAAATGTGACATTTCTTTTATGCTCCTTGTGATAGGCACCACTGTTTCAAGGCCATTTACGTGGTCACCTTATTGCACACAGGCCTCAAGTTTCCAGAGGACTACGAAAAATTGCATCGTGTCAATGAAATAGACGGTACAGACGTGCAGTGGAGTCTAGGAGCTATTTTCTATATCCTCAAGTAGGTTTTCACATATAAGTGGATTTCTATTAAACCGACACTTTATTTTTGCACAGTATATGCTGTTTCGTACTATACAATTACTAGGTAGTGGCATGAAGGTTACCATATTTGTTATCCTTGCACTTATATGAACAAAGCTAGTCCAAACCGTCTTTATTATGGTCGGCTTCTAAGATTACACATTGCCTAATTACAACTAATAAATATTCCCTGGGAGAAAGAGCTTGCTGTGTATATTCGTACGCTGCTTCAGGAAGCATCCAAATATATGTATTTTTGAGAATTTGTTGTCACTGATCGATATTTGGGACCTCTGATATACCATATCAGTTTGGTCAAAGAATATTCGTTTAATTATATTTGAAAAAGAATTCTCAAAAGACCCATGATAGTTGGTTTATCCTGAGGAACCGATCTCTTTGTCCTAATGAGGATGAAAGCTGGTTTACATCGGAGTAATGAGAAATCAACTCCATCTATTGTTCGATAATGCAGCTACTCATCAAACATTACCAATACTCAGGACGATAAAAAACCCACTGGAGAATTGGAAGCTGATGTTCTCCGAGGTTCAACGATATATCCACTTTTGAGTCTTCACCACCCATAGGTAGATCGGACTGGTTGGCCTGGTTGTGCAGCAGCGGGGTTCAGCCGCTTCAAGAAAGCGTAGTAGACGGCTGTTGTTCTGGCAATTTCTACATTTAAATAGATGTCTTCATTCGTTACACTTGTTGCAATTAAGCATGTGGTGAGCGATTGTGCTTGTCGGGAGTTTTAAACTACTACTTATTATCTATATTCCTTAGGCTGTGTTCAGAAATCCTCTCTCAATCATTCCGATTTCCTCGACATTTCGAAAGAATCGGAAAAAGTATATAAGAAGGAGGTGTCCAAACAGTCTGGCCTATTTAAGTTGGCTTCTGTCAGCCAACCCAGATTGCTCGCTAACCTCCTTCTGGCACACCTTTCCCACTTCACTTCTGTATCAAGTACCTCGGGGGAACTGGGAGAAGCCTATATAAAAGGATTCCTTAGAAGTGAAGAGGCGGCAATTTGGGACTGAACCCTTTCTACATCCTTGTGATTTTACCTAACCAGTTATGAGATCTTTGCTCATTGTTATAATTTTACTGGCCTGTATCTGTTTATTTTTTAGATTATCTGTCCGTCATCTTGCCCTTAGCATGATTTTTAATATAAATATATATATATTTATAATATAATATAATATAATATAAATATACTATTACAAACGCGAACATGCTAAGACTATCCTTGTTGCCCTCATGAAGTTAACATAGTGAGCTGCTTGCATGACAGTAGTAGGTTATTTTTACATAATTTTCCACGGAAAGGTAGCTACATAGATCAGCATCCTTCACATTGTTGTTTGTGTACATTGGATGTCAGTGAAGACTCATAAATGAAGATGAAAGTGAAATATCTTCTAACTCGCAAACTTCGACCGTTGTCTCACAGAGTCTTTCATACGGCATAGGGAATTTTCCTGGTCTTGGAACCCTTCAGTGAAAGTAGCCTATGGCTTTTTTCCTGATAATGTGTATGGTTGTCTCCATTAAACTGTTTATCGAGCTTCTCGTTCCTTTCTTGCAGTGCTGTCCCCAATCGCCAGGGCTCTTCCATTTGTCAAACCTTCCTAATCGGGATATGCATTTTTATAATTGTCCTGATGGTCCTGGGTCTCAGTATCATATGCACATGCAGACGACGCCTTCGTCGCGCACAAAATACTGCCCAATTCCGTAATTTGAACATGAGCCAAACCAGTCCATGCACACAAACCA
Organism: Opisthorchis felineus; assembly: GCA_004794785.1. Lineage (NCBI taxonomy): Eukaryota > Metazoa > Platyhelminthes > Trematoda > Opisthorchiida > Opisthorchiidae > Opisthorchis > Opisthorchis felineus. Next base: position 51,537 of record SJOL01008747.1, read on the forward strand.
ACACTCACCACGACCCGAGACCTAGTGCATACCATATAGAATGGGTAGAAAACCGAACCGCAGAATCAATAGTACAGGTCATGCCTGTTTAGTAACAAGCATTAAGAATAACACGAGAAAATGAATACTCCTTGTTCAAGAGAAGATTTGGGCACACCGATGCCCAAACGCCGGTGCGTGCAACAGCAAGGTCATTTGCCACACACTCAGTGACTGACTGTCTTGGTTGAATCGCAGTCATCATCCTCATTTTGTTTCTCAAGTCTTGTGCTCACACAATTTTCTTCAGCTCTGAGGATGGACGAGGAAACCAGAAATCGAGACAGTGGGCCTAAAGGCTTACGTGGCCCCACCACTTCACCTTGTGTTGCGCGCACCCACACAGTGTTGACTGGGGAGTCAATACGCACCTCCGCAGGTAACTGTGCAGGGAGAACTGGTGGCGCATCTGGTTTTTTGTGTTGAGGATCACTTTTCCTCTCTGGTTTTCTTATTCTTATTCTTATAACTATTACTAATAATTTCATACAACTCCTATTTTGTGCATTCTTTTATTCGCTAATTTTTGCCCTCACGAGATTTGGCGCAGCATATGTGATGTAATCTCCGAGTTATTTCTTTGCTAACCGACTTGTGCTCTTTATAACGGTGGTGGTGGTTTAAATATGCGTTTGTTTCGGTTGTCCGAAAACAGTCTTGATTGTGCAACCCAAGTTCAGTTTTTCACGCAAGGCTGGTAGTTTTGAGCATGGCATTTTTACATGAATACGGTTTATTTGAACTGTGTAGGGGTGAAACAGTAGTATCAGCCTGGATCAATCGTACGCGGAGAGTGTCATTGATTTCAGGTGGACTGGGCGCGACAGCTCTTGAATGAAAGTTTATTAGTTGGTCTTCCATTAAGACAAGATGCCACCAGAAATTACATAAGGATTGCCACCATGCGGTAGCCACAGCAGAGTTTGGTACATCAAGAGTGAAAGAGGGTTTAATAAAAAAGTCGCATCACAGACAAACATGAGATCTCTGTACCAGTAATTAGTTAATACGATGAAAAACAGTGATCTATTTGACAGTCATCCACAGATATACGCACGCTTGTTGGGCCGCACATAAACGTCCATTAAACGATCTATGTTAACTCGTTTTCGTTTCGGATGCTGATCGCAAGGCTACTGCACTCAATTGAATGATACGCTTCTCGTATTACCGTGTTTGGCTGTATTCATATGAGCCTTGAGTACCCGGAGTCGTGCTTGGTTCACGGCTTTGTTTTGGTTGGCCGTTACTTTTACCTGTTGCTTCGCCGGAGAAGGATATATATATATATGTATATATATATATATATGATGGGTGACAAGTTAAACGTCGAATAGCGGGATCGTAGCTTATCTAACAAATGAACGAAGTAGCCTAAGTAACTGTTGTTTAGGTCTTTTTGGAAATCCGTGCGCGTGTGTAGGTGTTTGTAACACACTTCTTGTGTTGTGGCTGGTGTTCGGCATGGCTGAATGAGAGTGAGCGTCAAAGTCCCTGTGAAAGGGTTATCAGAATAGCCGACCTCGTGTTCAACCGTCCTTGTTTCATGTTGCTTCGACCATCCGCAGTGCATCCATGATACAGTCCTCATTATCTGGATTCACAATGTCGCCAAAAGCGGCAGAATGGGTGAGCACGCTGGTTAGCTAGCTTATGTTCATCAATCATCTACCTTCCTTACCAGCGTCAGATGCAGATGGGATGCGGGAAAAAAACCAGATTTGGTGTTTGGTAGGGCAACACCATTAAGCCTGCAGCTCTGAGTGTGTGCATTTGATCCCACTGCTATGGCTATTCTATCTACTAGCTCCGCCAGCCGATGCCGTAACGCGCTTCGTTCCCTCTGGTACTGGCGAAAAGACTGGAGAAACATTTGTATGCACACCAGTTTCGTTTTAACGAGAAACTCAAATGGAACCCAGCGGAATCTCTCGTTTCTAATATTCCTCTGCTATATTTGCGGCACAAAGGCCACGTCAAGCCTTACTTGGTACGATATTCGCAATATTAAGGTATAATTCTTTGAATGAAGCTACACACAAGGTTGATGAGAACCGTTTGAAGAAGAGTTTTCAGCAAATCTGTGCCTAGTTTGATTTAAGAAGTTCTGTAAAGTTTTACAAACCGGTCATCTATAGATTAGATCGTTTAGCGCCACTGTTGTTTATGGCACACATTTTTTTGGATCGTTTGTGATAGCCATTCTGCATCAGTTGGTTAATAAGGAGCGCTCTCTCCTCAGACGGATCTGCAGTGCTACAATGAGTTAGCGTATGTTCCGGAAGAATTGACACAATGTGTAGCTGAACAAAATTATGAAGTAAAGAGATATCAGGACTCATGATGACACAGGCGAACGACAAGATGGTCAGTGCTTTCTTTCACACTGCCAACAGAGCCAGTCGCTGTTCGTTGTGCTGTGGCTGGAAGATCAAAATGTCCAAGTTAGCTGTCGTTTTCACGTTATATATCCCTGTTTCTGGATGACGTTAAAATTTATTCCACTCCAATCCTGTTGTCATGAACAGTGTGTGAGATTTGGTGGTCGTTGCTACAGCATTTTTAAGGCTTGACCTGATCGCTGAAACATATTGGGGTTTCGTTTCCCTGATTTCACATGAGACAAGTTCTGCTATTTCTGCATTCCTGCGCATTGCTCTCAACGAACGCGTTGACTGTTTTGGAAACTGTGATGGTTAAGTGAAGAAAGCTGTCATGACCCCTCACATGAACTGAGCAGCTTTTTATCATTATATGAACGCCGCCATGTCGTAGGCTTCTAGGCCCCTCCATGAAGGAAAATATAAACATTACACTGTCGATAGGGAGTCTTAGGAAATCTTAAGAACATGGCTCTTGCTTCCGAGGCACAAGTGTTATTTCTTGATTGGTAGTCAACCACCGAGGCAAGTAAAGCAGCTGTTCGCTGGCAGTTGTCAGCACCGGCGATGCTGGATGCCAGATGCAACTAGTGCTCTACGGATATGCGGTCAGAAGTGGACCAAAACAACTTACATTCCGAGAGAGTTTATCCACATTTGGTTGTGTGGATGTTCCCAAAGGGACTGAACCGTAGAAGACTATGCTGTCAGAGCAAAACTTTTCTTTGCTAGCAGTCGTCACACTCACTTTCTTGGTGAATATGCCACCGAGGGTGAAATCAATCAGGAGCGTCAAATCGGGTATTCTTGATAGGCTCCCTTGGTGTCTAGAAATAAAATTCGAAAGTGAGCATGGATAGAAGCAAGACCCAGTGTACTTTCGTACAGCGCCTACAATATTCTGAGGGTTGATCAGCAACCACTTTCGCATATGGGGCGCATTGATCAGCCTAATGTAAGGTGGTTTTAATATCAATGGAAACTGTAGTCGTCAGTCTTTTGAAAATCTATCGATGATTTCTCATCTGTAACGGTCTAGTTGTAATAGCCATGAACGCTGACGTTCTTCGTGACAGACCAGTTAGCGCTAAAATACCTGCGCAGATCTTCAGCACGATCCACATTAGCTCCTGCCTGTAACTCGCACAATCTTTTGCTCTGGCTTGTATTGTATGGAAGAAAGTTTTTCTTGTCTGTGCACGCATTCGTCCGTCTATATAGTTGTGATTAACACCTCGGAAAGTTCAGGTGACAGTCAATGGCAGTCCTTGATAAGGGGGTAAGTGATTTCTCGTATTATTTCGACTTCTGATGGGGTGGTTTCCGAGGCATACTAGACCCAAAGAAGCTGGCATCTGTAGCGACAGTGGTTTGATTGTCGAACCGGGGATGAAAATTTCTTTCAAACAGTTTGCTCGTTATTAACCGTCAAGTGCTCCAGGCTGGCAGACATTTTCGCTTATTCTTGCCGTTTCTTCTCTGCCGACGAGGAGACGAATGCTTGCATCCGGTAACGAATCACGTTCCTGTTTTGAGGGAATGGAGCAAAGAGATAAAACAGCAAATTTTACCAGCAGCTTGCCCGTCTCTCTATGTCTTGTCCATATCACCGTACCATTGTCTTCCAAAGGGATTGAAATAACTTCTCCGCAATAAACCACAAAAGGCATAAGACATCGCATTGTTGTGTTTTTTCATTTCATCGTATCCTATTCGATACGCACCGTTTGAGCATCACCCAATACAATTGTCGCCTTCATCATTGTTTGTGGAGAATGTGTAAGCAAGTCATCAGCATCCGAAATTATGTTACACACATCCACCATCTGGGTGACAGGCGGAATGAAACTACAAATAGCGTAGGAACAAACAAGTTTCCTTTTGCTCCCCTTGATGATTTGAAGGCAGTTAAATGTCGTACTTCCCGGTAGTGCACGTTAATTTTTGTGGGCCTACTCTGTCTGGTCTGTAGGAATAGTCCGGAGAGATGGAGCGAACTAGAGAAGAGTTTTTTTATAAATATGCTGTTTTCTTAAAAAAGGCATTTTCGTACTTTGGTTTTAAAATCACCGGAAACGTAAAGTATCCGTACACCGTTGGGCAGTATCCGCTGAGTACTTATGCGTGTACTTATAAGGCCGGAGTATCTCAAAATCTTGGTAGTAGTGCGCCAGACAAAAAACTGATTGACTGAAATGCACTCGTCTAGAATTCCAGCTTCCTGTTGTTCAATTACTGTCGTCTCAAGGAAGCGGCTTCTGCACGTTCACAACTCTTAGCCCCTGTCATAAATCTTATGTATCTCCGAGGCAACCTATATAGGAGGCTTTATGGTCACTCTTTGCCGGCGAATTCAGGTACATGAATTAGCCAAAATCGTTTAAGTATGTCTATGACAGTCACTCGACACACACGTTGAGATCATCCTTAGACCGAGCCAAAACGGTCTGTGAACCAAGCTGTTGGAGTGTGCAAACATTATGTGAAGCAATGTTACAGCCTTCCAAGGCGTTCAACGATGCGGCGAACAAATAAGTATTACGAGGAGTCATGGGATTGGAACTTTCATAAGGGAAACGTTTTGAAAATATGGTTCAGAGCCCATAGGATCGCTAAGTCTAGCGAAGATCGATCGCTGTGACGTCTGTGCCCAAATACTAGTTTCATAAGAACGGTAATTCTCAGCTGCTCAAACTGAAGGCGCCTGTTGATTTAGAACTTTCCACCTGGATCCTTCGACTAAGGAGTTAGTTAGTAAGGCAGCGGTACAACGAGCAGATTACACAATATACTGAGTGCCAGTGACTAGGGTTTATTTCGTCTGTCGTGTAGGTAGAGATCAGCACTATAGGATGTGTATCTCACCGTCTAAGAAAGCTTGTCGCTCAGCAGCAACGGTCATTTTGCGAGTCCGCTTTCAAAAGCCAAGAGTGCTTAGTACACCATCCGCTCCTGGTTTGAAATCGGAGTTGATCATTGGTCTATTGAAACGAGTTGTGCTCTAGACTCATGCCTTCTCAAGGTTTATTGAATGTCGAGCTAGGTTTGTGTCTTAACCTTAGTGAAAACATTTCTGATACCATCCGACAGAAAAGAATGTTCCAAAAAGAAACTGCTTGAGCGATGAAAGCCAATGTAGCGCTTGTGGAGGCATTGAGGGTCACCAGACCGGAACAGTTTACCGGTGCACAATACGTCACGTTCTGGCCAAAATACTACGCTGTTTCCAAGTTGGAAGTGCACCGCCAAACTGCAATCTTTTCACTAGCCTGTTAATCGCACAAAGAATTTTGGTGTGCATACTGATGCATGAGATTTGATGGCCCAAGTGATTGCAGATCCGGTGTTTCTCTCGAGAAAACACCTTTTAGGTTGCTAAATGTATCCTAATGGGAGGTTAACCGTACCTCAGGCTTTTTCAGCTAACGAAAACCTGTTGCATCCCACGGACTTAACAGCCCATGTGGGTGAAGGTTTTCCTCGTCTGGATAGACCCCTTCAGTCATTCGTCAGTTTTACATTTCACTGGCCAGTTCTGCAACCCCATTTTATAGTGGTTATCACCTAAGTCGTTTTGAACAATGGAGTTTTGTGTCAGCAATTTGTACACCAATTGGAGCTCTCAAAATGTGGATTCGTCTCACTCTTGCTTGTAATAGGACAACAAGCACAAGGGTTTCTATTGAGGAGTGGGTAAGTACGGAGTTTAATCACTTTGCTTGATACTAGCATATAGGAACATTAAGATCCGTGCTTATAGTACTGGTTTTTTTCCACTAAGTTTGGTCAAGCAGAACCTGTGCAGCAGCAGTGCGCATGACATCAGCCTCCAAGAAGAAATTCAACTCGGGATGCTGGTGTAAATGAAACCAGTTTCCGCGTCTTATTTTGGGAACTAATTAAGCCCTTTGAAAAGTTAGAAAGCTTGTCATTTTTTTCAGTTATTTGGATCCTTTTCTTTGAGAGGGAAGTTCAGTGGAAGACACCCATGTGAAACTGGACTTTTCTTGCAAGTGTGCTAACGGAAGGCAGTACATGGTCTGAACTGAGTTAGGTTTATGTTGATTGAGACATACAAGTAACAACCATGCGTTTTACTCAAGATTCCCTACCTGGGTATGGTGACATTCTCCAGACTCCACCTACAAACTTCATAACAAAATGTTGTACCGGTGGGTCTATTAGTCTGTACGGAATGGGTGTTTTTTTCTCCCTCCATCTTATCGACAGTTATAGGATTGGGTGGAAAATCCCTGGAGTGTGGATGAAACATGGGACTGCTTTGTCAAGCAGTACATAGTACGATAGTTTACTTGAATATGCCAGAAACATAGATAAAACACCATCTGTGATACGCGGTAAAATTATCCACGGGAGTAATAAAGCTAAAAAATCAGATAACAGTTCTAATTAACTTCAACAGTAGCAGACATGAAGCGCCACAAATTTGTGGACAAAAACACACTGACAGAGAGTGAACATCGAAAACTACATCAGATCTTATGGAAAAGTTGGCTTAGGGTGTTTGCCAAAATAAGTGGATTGACTGAAGTAGTATTTTTGTATACATGGTATTTCTTGTTGTGCTCGACTGAACATTGCTTCACACAGAGCCAATAGCTTTGAGTTGTGGTTACGCATGAAAATTTTAGGTGTTTTTTTCAGAAGCATGCCGTGCAAGTGTATAACCCTAATAACGTGTATTTATATTACGTGGAATTCTCCCACTCAAAAAACACCATATCAAGCTTTTTGGAAAGTGCTGAATAATGCGCTCGGCCTATGTTTTCATTGTAACTTCTTTCAATATTTTGCAGTTTTCACTCTGTTCAAACAATTTCATTTGAAAAAGAGTGCGCGCAGAGCGCCATTCACTAACACATACGCGACTGGGTTGAAAAGTATTGCAGAGATTTGGGTCACTATATCCCCATTCACTGCAAATCGACCATAACTTTGGGGCTTGCCACCAAATTATCAAGTCTGATGTTGCGTACTTTAAATTTGAAACACGACTTTCCCTTTACGAACTTGAACAGGACATGGAGGAAAAAGCTGCTACACGACACATTGGGTGTATTTCGCTGTATCGTATAAATAAATCAAACAGAACATGATTCTTACCATTGGCATATCGTGGATAAGTTAGCCACCAAGGGACTGCCAACGATATAATCGATTCCTTCTGACTACACAGTCGTGGTTTTCATCTTCGGGTAACAACAGATTCAGCAATTTGTTACGTTTCATGCCGAGGTACACGATGTGAAACGCGGATCGCGGAGTGACACAATGCCGACTTTCGTGTGAATCGATGAAGCTATCGATGAAGCCGGTACATATCTTGCAACTGCCTCAAGACTTGAACTTTTATTCGGAACTACTGGGGTGGGATGGCTCACTCACTGCCGTATCGTAAACTAACCGCAACAAAATGCCCGATTGGAGGTCCTAAGCTAAACAAAGCCAGAATCTAACAGTTGCATGATAGTGGTTGTACGACTGACGTCTGACTATGCCACATAGTTGTCATTTCCCATGGGCGTAAGTCACCACACTCAGTCGCACTTACCTTTCCACTCTTCCTTGGAATATGGCCAATAAGGCATCCATCCGCATTCTGGAAGCCCATGATCCATGTCAAATGTGTTAGGGACATCCTGCTGGTCCCCGGATGCGGATGGGAAGCAGAAATATCCCCATTTTTTCTCATTCCATCGGACCCCTGTTTTAACCTGACCACTGAAAATGAGATCAACGTTAAACTGTGGCCCGTTGACAACACTTCGGTGGTAGCGTTTTCAAACCATACGTCCACCTGGACTGGCCAAAACGCGTACAGGCATGACTTACTAAGGACTGCAAGCAAACGAGATCGGTTTGGGCACATGAGACTGATTTTGAACTACAGTTTATGGGTGAACCATTTCGGTCAAATGGTTATCCCTCGGCTTGTACAATAGGTCAAAACAGCCAGCGTCCCACAGCTAATCGGGGACATTAAGTTCTCGAGGCTTATATGCCCCTGAACGTACATTTCAGTGAGTTGATAGAACGTCACACGACATCTATCACTAAAGTTATGCACTGTGCCTGAAGGTCTGCTGTCCTGTACATCTGCAACCGAGTATATTTCCCGACATGCTCTAGCAGCCGCCCGCAAAATCATATGCTGTTTATCGGTTTACGCGTGGGTGACCTTCCATCAGTAGAAAGATAATTTTGACTAAGGACCACGGAACACCTCGCAGCAAGATTTAGATCAAACGCACAACTACGGTCAGCATCTCCAGCTGCATGCCACTTATTAGTGAATTGCGAATACGAGACGTGAGCATGATACGTGAATACAACAGTTGAGGTCGTTTGGCTGGGTTGGTAGCCATCGAAAGGAGGGGACCGGCATTGTTTGGGCAGAACAGGGTTTCATTGACTACTGTACATAATAAAAGCATTTTTGACAGCGAATTTGATTTGCTTTCAATTACTATTTGTTTGCCACCCACTTACTTCGTGAGGTGCATATGTATCCGGAATATCGTACAAAGCTGCGTTGCTTTGTGCTGGTCATATTCACATCACTCTCGTCTGAACAGTCGTCCTCCTGTCCTGGCGCAATTATTCTGGTGAGTCCACACAAAGGAGAGGAAGCACTGGATGCGAGTTTCGTGCTCATTAGAGCTCATCAGCAGTGCATATCCGAAGGCAGTTCCGGGGTCTGAACTCCGGCAGAAATCACGGTAAAACAATTTTTGATTGATCCACTGGGTGCGACACATGGCAAACTTGGGTATAACCTCAACAATTTATAAATGTCGGTCACATGGAATAAACGGAATATTGAGCGCCTGTCATGAACCAATCACTTACTTCCAATTCTAAACTGTGTGCAGATTGTCCCCTAGTCTGTTAAACAAAAACCCATTCATAGGGTGCCGTACAAAATCCCGTATTAGGCAGTGTTTTACTGTAGGCAAAACTTAGAAAAACACGCTTAAGCACTGTAGGCTCACCTTATTGAATACTGAATACTGTAGGAAGAAGGTTGCTCGAAGCCGAGGACAAAGGCGATATCTATAGTTAAAAAAGTACAATCGGGGTAAGATACTGGAGCAATAAGGGATGTATACAACGTCAAAGTAATGCGCTTGAAGTTTAAACATATCCATAGACGTTAGTACGAAATAATCATTTAACCGTGGCACACACCACAGAGGAGATTTCGGTCACCGAAAGAAACAACAAAAATTATTGATCTCATCTTCAGTTGCTTCAGAAATGTCAATACTTGAACGTCTACTAGATTTTTTCAAGGCGTTCACTGAATGTCACATATATTTGGACACAAGCTTTTACGAAATACAAAAAGACGGAAATATATAGTACTTTTATGTTTACATAGCAATTGATCGCTGTTATATGGTTCACTACCAAACCTATAAACAAATAAAAGAATGCCAGAAAAGATCATTTGGTCAATCTGTCTAGTCTGGTATCTGAAAGAAGGATTATATCCTGCGTGAATGTTTGTTCGCGCACTAATGGCGCCCTCACTTTTTGTGACGAAACATCTGCATACTGATTGGCAAGCTCTGGGAAAAGACTAGCAGCCACCTGATGAATAACCAACCAAGATAGTCCATATCTGGTCCTGGTTCAATGCTTGTTCATGTATTGTATCAGCAGGCATGGAGCGTTTGGGTCTGGACGGATTAAATCGTACACTGGTTGACACAACCAAGGTATGTTCCTGGGTTGTCGTTCGAGGTATCGGGTTTTCCGCTCACATCACTCAAGCACGAGCATGTTCACTAGTTCAGACGTAAAAATCCCGATGGGTCCACCATGCGCTGGTGCAGTAGTGGTAACACGCTCGCCTCGCATGTCAGATGTGTGGAGTTCTAATCCCGGCACAGCCATTGGATATGCACTACTGATGAGCTCTAATAAGAGCGAAACTCGAGTCCGGTGCATCCACCCTTTGGTGTGGACTCACCAGAATGATTGCGCCGAGACGGGAGGACGTTTTTCAAGCGAGAGTCATGTGAGTGTGCATCCTACAAAATTCGCCAACCACCAACACCTGAAAAACGACTTACTTGAGGGACTGTTATTTACCCGAGTGTGGACAACAAAGAAATCCTTAGCAAATGTTCTAATAATGTTACTGTACTGCAAATGACACCCTAGAGAGGGATTCTATCCCTGTAACAACAAAGAGGACTAGTTTCAAAAGTGCGTATGTTTGACCGAAACAACTTCTCGTCAGAGGTAATCGCACACTGATTGGACGTTTTTCATTCTTTTTGTCTGTAACTGCTTGTTTTCACTCCAGAATGTGAGGCTGAATAACAGAAGAGCCTGCGGTTACAAATTTCCATGGAAATGGATGCCTACGATGGGAGCAAGGAATCTCGGTAACGTTGTAGTTCGCTTGTATATATGTTTCCCATAGAAATTTGAGTTATCCCGCAGCCTTTTACTAGATTTGGCACTGTATCCTCAAGACAAGATTTGATTCACCTGAGAAGCGACGCAGGGTAAACGCCCTGCAGTTGATCAGGCATAGGCGAATGTGCTGGCGGAACGCCAGATGCCTGGAACAATGACCCAGTAACATACATTGATTGTATCGGTCGACTGGCCCGCCAGTCAGAACTTCCCAGTCAGGTAGTGTCACAGACGCTTGACACCTGCTGGACGCGTTTTATTTCAGGTCACGGGATTTTTTAGAATACACACTCACATGACTCTCGTTTGAACAATCGTCCTCCTGTCCTTGCGCAATCATTCTGGTGAGTCCACACCAAAGGGTGGATGCACTGGACTCGAGTTTCGCTCTTATTAGAGCTCATCAATAGTGCATATCCAATGGCCATGCCGGGGTTCGAACTCCACACATCTGACATGCGAGGCGAGCGTGTTACTCCTACTCCACCAGCGCATGGTGGACTCAACCGAATTTTTACGTCCGAACAGGTGAATATGTTCGTGCTTGAGTGATGTGAGCGGAACGCCCGACGCCTGGAACGACGACCAATTAACAATCGTCCGACACAACTAAGGTATGTTACTGGGTGGTGACAAAGAAATCCTTAGCAAATGTTCTAATAATGGTACTGTAGTGCCATCCTAGAGCGGGACTCTATCTCCGTAACAACAAAAAGGACTGATTTCAAAAGGGCGAATGCTTGATCGAAACAATTCGTCAGAGGTCCGTGGGTCAGAAACGATGATGAAACAGAACACCAAAGTTAAGAGCAGTGTCAGGGGACCAATGAGACCTCTGTCCACACATTCAAAGTAGCAAGAGATTAGGATTAGCTCAAATGCGTATGCAATGAATTGAATACCAGTGACCCGAAGAATTACCGAGACTGCTAGTAGGCAACGTAATTGTGAGAACACAGGTCGAGATTCAGTGATATAATGGGACGATTTCCCCTGTGGCTAATGCGCTTGAGATTATTTGTTTGAGTGGAACAGAGAAGGGCTCAATCGAAAAAGACTTCGCCACTCGAATGCCAACGAGGAGAGGCACGATGGCCATTAAAATCGCCCAGTTGCTTCATCTCTGATATTCGGGCATTCTGCTACAAAGATGACAGAGTCCAGTTTAATCTAAGTTTATTGTTTCAAACAACATTTAAACGCCAATGGATGACGGCAGAGCTGAACAAAGTAAGGAATTATTCGAGGAACTTTAATAAAACCATAAGAAGATTCAACTAAGGTCCTATTTCACAACAATGAAATTTGCGAATGAGTACATTTAGCCAGTTGCGTGCAACTTGGTCTTCAAGTAAAACCTAAGGTTAACGGAACCTCGAAGACTAGTCCTGCCTGAGGAGTCCTCCAAGGGAGAATCCGGTAATGGACTGTCGCACGGGTTTCAGGAAGCTTACAAGTAAAGTGCTTTGTCAAGAAAAAAACAGAATCTGCCTGTATCAACCGGACATTGGTGCATTCTAGAATTGTGTTTCTAGACAAACAGGACAATGTAAATAAGTTTAAAATAATGTCAACCGACGGCAGTAATTTTCTCTAGTCCCCGGAGAAGAGGATCAAACGGTGTATGTCAAATACACTGGAACAACCGAAGATCATTTGGCTTGCAATGTACATGGTCAGTTTATACTATATTATATTATATTATATTATAATTGCAATGTTATATGTGCATCATTTAATGATAATGTGATACAATAATATAATATATATAATAATATTCTAAATCTAATCTAATCTAATCTAGATATATGTGTATATAATAATCTAAAACATCATACTTATATTATATTATGTATGTACATCACCGCGCACATGGTGCAGTCTGATTGTTCTATTGAGGTTACCCCAAGTAGAATGAGGTTTCGTCTTCGCCTATCATTTCATACTTCAAGGCAGACTTAGTAATACGATGTTTTAGGGGATCACGCTGTGGTAATAAAAATTCAAACCTATTTGCTTGCGAGTTCCAATAAAACCAACAACCACTTCGGACTTTTTGCAAAGTATAGAAGTTCACAACAGATATTTAGGTGTAAAATGTTCATTCATGTTCTACGCGTACAGGCCAACTTAAATTTGATTGCAACGATTTACTCCTCTCTGCCAGCCACAATAACATTTTCCACGGAAAAGATCGCCTTTTTTCTTTGTTGTAGCACAGCAACGAACCAAGTCCTCTGCTGATAGGGGGCTGTACGGCACTTTCAAATGGTGTGAGCACTGACTCCTCCCTACGCTCTTCCTACCATATAAAAGTTGGTGACAACTGATTCAGGAACATGCCTGTATTGTGAAGGTTAACTGGGAAGGTCATCATTTGATGATGAGCTCAAACAACTTAGGGTCTTCTGTGGTGGATATCAGTTCAACCATTATTCAGTTTACCAGTTCCTCAGTTTCTAATTGCTTTGTCATCGCTTTGTCATATCAGGGTGAACAGTGTTATTTAGAGGATAGCAGTCCAAGCCATATTAAGTAAACAGCTATTAACAAAACTCTCAGTTTCAGCTACTGTTGAAGGGGACATTACACAACCAAGCACCCAGTGAGGTAGGATGACACCAGGAATTGTCCGGAGGTGCAGCCTTTGTTACCCGAAATTACCACTTTAGACTAATTGAATATTTATGTGATAGGATTCTCTCGGTAGCTAAAATTACTCCTATATAACATCAGTTCAAACAGACACCATTCATCCAGCCATTTGCGCAACTTCTAATAGCATAGCCACCGTACATAAGTTAGAAGCACCCAGCATGCAAGGCACTTTTTCACCAAAAACTGCACCAAATTGGCTGACAAACCTTCCAGAAATATTCTGTGAAGTTGCGCAAATTTTTACAATCATGTTTGTAATCCTGAAGGTCTCTTCCGAGAAAGCCTCAGTCACCGGAGGCACTAAATGCCTTCTTATTTCGCAGTGCTTACTTTCAAGGCGAATACTTGCCAAGGTTGGAGTGTGAGGTCAAGCTGATCGAAAGTGCGAGCGAGCCAGATCACTATTCATCACAACGTTGCGCTGAGTTTTCGCCACAAGTGGACCTCCACAGACGGTTGTCCCACTGGGTATATAAACACATCCCAGATATTTGTTATTTTACGCCAAATCAATACCTATCATGCTGACATGGTTTATCCCCTTTTTTTATCGCCCGATGTGTATTTATGACTATTTTCGCCTCGGTGAACACGTTCTTGACGTTCTATTCCCATTCCTACATAGCTACTGTTGACGGCGATAACTGTATTTTGAAGAAAGTGTCCCTCATAGTGGGTGTGGAATATACACGAGAATTACCTATGCAGTTCACACAAATGTAAGGTAAAAGCGGATAGATTCCCACAAAGTAACATCTTTTGGTGGCTCTATGTGTATGTGTAAAAGTGAGCTGCTAACTCTTCTCGTAAGAACCTAGCTCAAATTTGTCATCAGAACAATAGGCTCTTTACAGCTCAAGAGAACCGGTATCTCCTCCTCATTTCCCGTTAGTAGTATGCAAAAACCCAGTGATTCCAAACAACAAACTATTCACGATTACTAAATCCGAGGGAGCAAGAAGCATGTCCAGTTCAAGCAGAGGACAGAAGCGGATGACAATAATAGATTGGAGTAAACGGTTTTATTGTTAAACGGTGCTTACATCCACATGGCCGTAATGCTGTGAGTGAACACAACCATAGATTCTACTGCGCAAACCGAGCTCAAAACCAGTTGACTTGGAGGTTTCACAGATTAGCGCTGCCCTGAAATACATTGAGTTGTTCAACGCAGACCAAGCAACTGTAGACGTTCTACGTGATGTGTAAATTAGCGAATATCAGTAGGATAACTGGAAGGGAATTGATAAAAATTACACCCCATTCACTGGGTAATCGCCCGAATGCTCCAGAGTATATCTTCGAAGAGCATTCTTCTCTCGTTACGACGCTTAAGGTAGATTTCCAAGAAGTCCTCGTAACTCGCCGGGATCGACTGGAAACTGGAAAGCAATACCACGTTCTGAAACACTGCCATTGCTTTGCGTCAGGGACAGGTGTTAGGATAACTGGGATCCATAACCAGCAACGCAAGGTTTGAGCGGACAAAAAGGTCACTTGAGTAGTTTTGATACGCTACAGGAGGGAAACCTCCTGGAAGACGGCTTGCTGAAAGTACGGGCGCAACCTGGGGTCAACGTAGGAAGTCTAAATAGATGGAACGGTAGCTAAGCGGTTGAAATAGTTTCTTACTTGGAGGCTTACATATCGTGAGGATTGTTAGTTTGGTTTCTAAAGTTCTCTTTCTTCAGAACTTGGACAGTCAAACAGCGGTGTTTTCCTCTGTTCTTATTTGTTTTCCGAGATGACCTAGTTACTGAGAAGGAGTCAAATGAACAAAGAGGATGGCCTCTGCTGAAGCGGGTCGAGCAGGACAGGCAGAACGGCACTAATATTTCCCTGTATGTACGTTGTATAACATGTATATATTATATATGATTTTCGTTTTCTGAAGCCGACTTTGGTTATCATATTAGATGCACTGACATTCATTCGTTTTCGTGAACGCATCCGGTAATCATGTTGTTGAACTCTACATAACTTTGCCTTACTGTAAACCTGGGGGAAATGCCTTTTTTTCATGTAAGCACAGAGCCTGTTTTGGTAATATCCGTCCAGTGTAGTGATGTGTTTACGGCGGGATCGGTTAACTGGATCAAATATATTGATTCAGTGCTGTTTTGCCTTACAGTAAGTTGCAGTTTTCACGATTGGTTAGTACTGTGCACTCGCCGAAAGGTGACCGCATTCTAGAAAGCAAGCTAGTTTGCAAGCATGATATCCCTCACTATACTAAAACAAACAGTGTTCGAATGCTGCTTAGTCATGTGAAGTATGGCCTTTTTCACAGATGGATGGTCCTTAAATGGGTTCGGATGAGATGAAAACATTTTGGCATCGTGAGTTTCTGGTTCGCATTCAAAATAACGAAAAACACTCAACTAATATGTTAAATGTAGTGGCTTGACGCTGCTATTACAAAGTGTCGTTTTTCGTGGAACACTAGCTGACAGCTGTCCTTATTCTGATTATGAGTCAATTAAGAAAACAATGGGCACATCAAACAGTTAGTCTTAAGCAGTCGGAAACGAAGAACGCATCAGTCATGAAACGCATTCGATTACCGGAATTAACTACCCTCCAAACGTTAGGCAACGATAAAGGGTAGTTTGTCCAAACACGTGTGAATAATTGCTAACCCTAACAGCACGATCGACCTGAGACCGTCCTCCAGATTCGCAATTTTCATGCAACCCCCAAAACTGTGAGTCCTACCTGTCATCACATTTACTAGTCGGCATTCAGAATAGAATGCGGTCCACACCGAATAGAAGTAAAATGCGAGGATGTTTGTAGACAGGCGAAACGACGTCGAATCGTACTCTGGTGCGATACAATATATTCTCCATACCAGAGCGGTTAGGCTGAGCAACCAAAGTCTGTTGACCAGATTCACCTTACGAGAAACACGAAACTGGATCGTGTCTTTGAGTTCAAACCTTTCTGTTCTGTAACGACTAAACTTTGATCATCACTGTGAGTAAACCTACTGCCTTTTTATACTTCAAGCCCATCCGTTATAGTCCTAAGTGGAGTCCATACATCTTGTTACCACACAACGATGAATCGTTCGGTGATGGGGTTCGCTGGGAGTGTCTTTTTGAGTAAGTATTAATAATAGTTCATTCACAGTGCTGCACCAGTGAATTGTTGAACATTAAATTTGGTCACTTATTGTTAGACCAAACCTGTACCACCGTTTCTTACTATACAATACATTTACCCGTCCACGCAAACCGTGTAGTTCTAAAAGTCTACGCGCTGGCTTCGCTTTTCTCTCATCAAAACCTCTCCCGATATTGCTTCCATCACAAGCAAATTTTTACACCTTGCTGCTTTTTAGTACTGGGCCTCGTCACTCTCGTGCATCGCGAACTTATAAAATAGTGAATTCGTTGCCCGTCGCGGTTTGATCCGTTCGTCCATTAACGAACTTCTCAACCTCCATTGCCATTTTCAGCTTCCTTTGTTACCTTTCAGATAAATCATGACGACCAGACTGAGTAAACTTCCACTTGACGTTCAAGCGCTCCTCTCTCTAAAAGTTCCATACTTGCCAGCGCAAGTGTCACCCTTTGTCTTAAATATTAGCATTCAAGCGAAGCCATAATAAGGTCATTCTTCTAAATCTTCCACGACCACCAAATTCAGGCATTTCCACATGGCAACGGCAACTCCTTTTTCCGTCGATTTCCATATGAAGAAAATTCTACCAATTTTTCGCTAAATGTTCTGGTCCCGTCTTCACTAATTCATTTGTCTATCCTTTCCAGACCATTAACGAATTTCGGGTCTCATTTGTCTCATTGTACTTCCGCAAGCGTCGATTTGATAGTGTTCCTTATCATTTTTGAGGACTGAACTATATGTTCACGTTGACATAACCTTGTAAAAAATTTTCCTCGGTGCTTTCCGCACCAGTCATAAGTGAATTTCGACAATCAATATTCCATTTTTCGGAGTCTTATTTCAGTTCACTGCAAGCCCTTTTACTCACCAAACTGAAACAGTTCTCACTTATTTTCTCCTCTACGACATCGTTTTGGGTCATCCGATATTGCACATTAAACCACATAGAGGCACTACCCGATGTTTTGGCCATTTTCATAGATCCCTCTCATTTCTGCGACTGATAAGACGACAACACGATGTAGTTGCGTTAAGACTTATTATGGAGTGTTGTGACAACATGGGAACCACACTATTGGCATATAACTAGTTTATCTCTACATGTAACGTTCGCCAACAAAGACCTGTTAGGGACGTGTGAAGAGGAAATCAACATTATCTTTGTATGTGCTGTCTGGTTTCTCACTTGGAATACAACCAATGCAAATAACCATCGGTCGATTGCCCTCACCTAATAAGGTACACAGAGTGATAGGATTGATGCAGTATAGCAATAACTGTACTCAACATTTGAATCGGGAAACACTAGTCATCGAAGCCATGGGGAAAAGGATCTGGAACATTCTGCGACGGGAACTGCTGGGAAGATTTTGTAAATAGTTTGTGAATATCTGGTGTCAGAAACCTACTCTGAGGAATTTTTTATGTCTTACGGACCAACATATACGTTGATGAGACATGTTAGTTCTCATACATAAATATATACAATAAAAGCGGAAATACAGGCTCATAGAATGGGATTTAAAACTGGGCCCGGTGACTCTCTGATCTACTGCACTATGAGCCAAACTTGCTAAAACACTTTTTTGTCGTCGCACAAGCGCCGGGACTCTGCATCGACTTGTGAGAATTCGAGTTGCTGAAGCAGTGATAAAAAAATATCACTGCTTTTAGTTACGCCAGTAGGACCAGACATTCGGATACCATGCCTGACGCATGTTACGCGGTGAAGCAAACTGCCGGTCAATAGAGGTCTCAACTGTGAATTCTAGCCCTGTGTTTGCCTTTTTTTTGCATCCTGCTTGCTGTGGTTCTTGGTGAATGCAATTTGAATCCTCGCCTCCTATATATATCTTAGCTTCCACGTTTACCCGTTTGTTTTTCAAAAGCTAAATGGCCAAACAAATTAACAATTGTAGGCAGGTGATGGATTCGTAGAATTCGCGTTCACATTGTTCTCGTTTGAACAGCTGTCCTCCTTCCCGGTTGCAATTAGTCGAGGGGGTCCGCAACAAAGGAAGGGCGCACAGGGCACGGGTCGCACTCCTTTTTAGAGCTCATCAGTGCACATTCTTTATTTGGTGAACTTAGCAGATAGTGCCCCAGAAATTATTCTCATACACATTTTTCGGCAGAGTGTAATATGTCTCTTCTTTTAACTCGAAATTAATGTTGAGTTCAGAAACAAATGCTTGTCATCAGATTAAAAGGGTGATCCAACTGCGCAGTTACATGCAGACATGCTTTTGGGCCATGCACTTTGAGTGCCAGTAGGCTTACTGTTCAGCCATTAGTTAAATTTGAGTTGAAACAAAGCCACATTGCCGGGTGCAATCAAGTAATGCATGTGAGCATAGTGCTTTCCCCCTGATGATGTTTGTTGCAGGATGAATTTTGGCATTTATTTGCATTATGCTCACATTACAAAGCAATCCAAGAGATTAGGCTCACATGACATTAAATCAGATGTCAGGCTCATAAGGAAAACCTTGATCACGGGTTGTAAATGTTGGCTACATATGTCCGAGGGAACCAATTTCTGAGCATTGTTCTTTTTGACGAGAAGTAGATTTATTATTGGACTGCATTGGTTCCAGTTACTCTTTCCAAATGACAAACGCTAAAACAAGTCAGGATATGCGCCACGAAGAAAGGCAAATGAAAAGTGACATTGTGCTGCTTATAATAGCATTCGTTATTAAGAGGAACCAGTTAACCGAAACTACTTACTTCCGTTCGGAAGTAGTAGTTCGAGCTGAAGATTACAAATCTTCTAGAGCACCGTAAAGGAAGTCGACGTTTCAATAGGATGCTTTTTTATTTGCAAGTGATTGCAGGATTGGTAGAATTCACACCCACATCACTCTCGTTTGAACAGTCCTGTTCGTGTCCTGTCGCAGTTGGTCGGGTGAGTCCATACCAAAAGGGTGAAGCACTGGACCAGAATTTCGCCCCTTTTAGAGCTCAGCAGCAGTACATATCCTTGGTCGCGCCAAGGTTTGAACTCCGGACATGTGACGTACGAGGTGAGCGTGTTATCACTACTCAACCAGCGCATGCTGGACCCACCTGAATTATGACGTGTAAACAGGCGAACGCGTTTACGATGGGTGATGTTATTTGTTTGCCCGACGCCTCGAACGACCACCCCGTTTATGTCCTGGTTGTATCGACCGATGGACCCGCCTGTCAGGACTTCCTAGTCAGACGCTTTCCTGAGACACCAAGGGTAAACGGAATTCAAATATTTGGCTATTTCAACAATGCGCAAAAGTACTTACCGAAAGAGCGTACTTCATCGTTCATATTATGAGGGTTGTTTCCAAATATGAACTGTAGGCTAATGCTGTTACATACATTTAAGTCGGGAGGTGAAGCATACGACGGAATCGAATATGATGACCGAATCTGAAAGACGGCATAAAACACAAAGCAGTTGTTATGTCATCTGAAGGCCCGATGGAGTTTTATAATGCCTCTGGCAGTATATGGTGATAAATATTGTACGACAAGATTATCCAGTCAAGGAAGAATAATTTGGTTTCCCATACCCAAGCACATGATGAGTGGGGAAGGGTTTTTGAGTAATTTGGTTCGGTGTAACATTTGTCCACCCTCTTCTACATCAAATTAGCCTGTTGACATCTGGGCGATATTTTCTGACAAGTTGTGGAAGTTGCACCACGGACCTGGTACCAGCACCAATTGTCTGCGCATGTTGATATTCACCGGGCAGCCCTAAGGAGGGTACATGTGAAATTCAAGAACACGTGTGTAATTGTAAAACCCAGCTGTGTCCGCAACAACTAATCCAGCAATGCTTTCTTTCGGTCAGGGTTTCCTCCAAGTGAACTTTGTCCAGCTTTCTTCTACACCACGTCTGTGGAGTCACCCATTCAAAAGACAATTTGTCGTTTTCAGTGGTAATCCAGATGTGATCATCAACGTTCGAACAAACGTGACAGGACCCCAGTTTAGGGAGGGCATCCTCAAGAACAATCTGTAGGTTTGGCGAAAGCGGGTGTGCAATCTGATGTCAAACCTAACTATTCGGTCATCAAAGTTTTAACAACCCATCCACCTGGTTTGCAATTCCTAACATAGTCAAAATGGGTGTCACTAAAAAGTGGCTTTTCTCAATTGATTTTGAGAGACAACCGCTTGTATCACAGGTCATCTCCTTCCTGTTGGCGTATTGTAACCCATAAACGTTCAGCGGTTGGTAGCAACTGCGTATTCTTCAATTATTTTGCCCATTGACTCATGGGTCATTTGGATCTTATTAAGTCCTACTGACTTACTCACAGAGTTAATCGCCGCTTCATCCAGTGATACGTCAACTCTAAAAGTCTCATTAATAATAGAACTTTTTGAGTTTCTATAAAACATTCAGACATAACCGAATGAACGTGATATGCTATTTTGGCGTGCGAGTGAAATTCACAATCTTAACAAGTACGATCCACGTGCGAACGAGAAGCAAGCCAATAATAGAATCCAAAAAACATGATTTAGAGACATGGTAACATTTTCGACTGATTTGCGACTCGATTTCGTTAGGTTCTACAACAAGGATCCAGGGAAACACAAGAACTCGTTTGTGAGTCAGAGCCATGTGATCCACTGTGGGGAGCTGTATGTATCACTTACGTTTATAAATTGACAACAACATTCCAATGCGAAATACTTGAAGAATTGAGTGTAAACAATTGTAACGAAAACACGAACTTATGAGGTGTGCTTCATGGAGATAGAATTGTAGAGTCAAGGTAGGTGAGCAGCTCACTTACTGCACGTTTTTCTCACAACCTATGTGAATACAAATCGTGGCCATAAATGATAGAACAGCGCATTTCATCCAGGCCAAGTTTTGATAAACCATCTAGATGGAATGTCGGGCTATTCCTCACCGAGAGGGTAGCCTCATGCAATATATAGGTTATGGAAAATGCAGACGAGACAAGGTGACTGAAGTCAACAGCCTTTCCGACTGAAGTTCCATCTTCCACAAGGACAGTAGCGATTAACTGTTTTTGGTAAACTGAGTTCAGTCATCCATTATCCTGCTCTGTAGAAATGAATAAATTCCAACCCCAGACCCAATCGTCTCTGTGGTCATTCTCCTAGAAAACCCATTGACGTTCGATTCCAAGGCTAGTACTACAGTCCGTAGTCTTCTCAGCAACAATATCAGATTCCCGTCGAATTCCTTTCTTATAAATGTTCAGATATTCTTAACGCTGGTGACAGTCAACAGGGTCAGCTGAAGTGAATATGAAGCCCTTGTTAAAAAGTGGACGGAAACGCAAAAAGGACTCCTACTCGTGAAGGTGTAAAAGAAAATCCGGAGCATTACAGTGCACCCCACAGAATACCATAATGCAGGACATGTCGGCAGGCAACAATGTTCACCTGAACTGTCCACCTACAACTCACGCCAAGACCGCAGTTATGACATCAAACTGCCTGCATGTTGCTGCCCCGGATATAAGAGGAAACAGCTTATCTAGTGTTTATTTTTTAAGGTCATTCAGTGTACTGGTTGGTGTAAGCCTCTAGTCATGTATAAAATGAACTTACGATAGATAAGAAGGTGATAAGTCTGTTTCAGAATGAAATGCGTTACGGCAAAATGAGTAGGATAAACTGAGTGGTCTTATATTTGGCCAGCTCGGCGAAGTCTCGTTTTGGCGAAGCAGTTAATGAATGGGACATGCGGTAAACGACGTAAATGGGTCAGGACCAAAATTCTAGGCTCATAATATGTGCATATTAGGTAACCTAGAAATGGTCGGACCGAAAAAGTATATGATTTGGCATGGAAACAGCGAATGGGGGCGTAAACCCTAGGGGATATGGTTGGCGCATAAACACGCAGGGAAGTGGTGGGAGCTATCAGCTGGCCTGAACATAATTGCATATCAAGAAGCATCAGCACTATTTCTTTACTATTTACTTTACTTTACTTTACCTTACTTTACTATTTCTTTCCTTATAGTGAAGAAAGGAATAAAAGTGGATGGGGAACGGACCTAGTGCTAGCCTACCGCACATCCACACACTCATCCAGGCAACCTGGATAGAAACTGACAACGGGAACTCTAATGACATTGTTATCAGCCATATCATGCACCGTCTCAAACCGGGCCCACTGAGCACGATACAAACCCCCGATCCCGGAAGGCGATTCACATCGACAGCACCCAAAATTTTCGTAATCTCTTTCATACCCCTGTACTAGATCAACGGTTGCCCATCATTCTGGTTACGCCATTGTGATCTCGACAAGGAAGGCACCACGCTTTTCGGCAAAAGATGCATGCTCAATACATGACGTAATCAACCCAGCTTCTGAGCTTCAATGGAAGTCTCCGTTACACAACCAAACACCCGCTTTCTAACTGCATCGTTATGGATTCGCTGACACTACTTTACACGAGTTATGGTTCTGAGACAACGGTTTTCGAAAAGATGAGATGGTCTGACTTCCGCTGCTCGAACTGCCCAAGTGTGACAGCCATGAAACATAACAGCTCGCACTCTAGCCTGATACACATGTCCCTTGAGATTCAAGGATATATAACTTTGACGACATAGGTATCTCAAATTAGCCAACGCTCCACGGGCCTTACATATTCGTGCGTTGACATCGTAAGTCACACTACAATCAGAACTAATACAGCTTCTAGGATACGTAAAAAGCTTCATAACTTCGAGTGCCTTTCATTGGATTGTAAGTGACGCGTTCAGTAACTGCATGTCCAGAACAATGACCTTAAACGTTGTGAGTGAAAAGCGCATGCCAACGGACGTAATAACTTTGATCAGTTCATTCCCTACACCTTCTTCTCCTCTTCAAAGACGAAAACGACGAAGCTAGCGTATTCCGAATCCACAAGATTTTTGTCAGCAGCCATTTGAACGCCAGAGATGTGAAGACCTAGCGCTTGTCTCATTATAGTATCGATCACGAAACTAAATAGGAATGGAGTGACAATCCTCGACGGACACCACTTTGTGTACGGAAGATTTTGGAGAGCCAGTTATAGGTATCATGGAAGGTCAAACAGACATTCCAGCTAAAATCCGTTGAAACATTTCACGCCTGTTGGAAGGTCTTTCTAAGAGCCGGGCTTTCGAGCAGACCTTCTTTGTACTCAGTGCCACTGACAGCAATCCACAAAAAGAATTTTAACCGACTTTTTGAAATGACTACCAACCTAACCAAGTCGATCAGCTGAGCGTCTTTGCAGCCGAACTCCATGCACTGGATTTTTATCTTGTTGGGGGACTGGGTCATTTTAACCTTTTGGTTAACAATTCAGGCTGTTAAACCTCTGACAAAACATCCGCCGGTAGATCGCGAACAGCGACTTTACTTGAGGTTGTTGTGACCAGCTGACAAGACCCAAAAAGGAACAACGGCCTTATATGGCTAAGGTTCTTGAGGTTCGATCACGTTCTCACCACTTTTGCGTGTGTTATAGAAACCAAGCATGTGTATAGTAAAAAAAACCTGATTGTAGAAGATTTGCATCCAACCAGCCTTCTCACTTATGGTGCTCCCCCGAAAGTCATCGCCAGTCCTGGCCAAGAATACTCTAGTCAGAAAAACGCCCTCCCACGGAAGGTACCAGCTTTGAATGCAGAGATACACGAATGCCCCTAACTACTATGTTGGAAAATAAATGGTTCAAAGGCTAAAGTCCACGGAAGTCATTTTATTGACTTATAGGCAAGCATCTAAACTTTATTGCTGTCGAGGATGGGTAAAAAAGCCATCCACCAACGGTCTCGTCGTATGTAATGAAGGTTACCTGCCCCGGACTGAAATAAAATAGGAATGGGCCATATCGTCCTTGAATTCCATTGTTTGGTAGTCGACAATTCCCACGTAATCAGAATGTCCTCGGTTTTCCACGGTTTGTACGCATCTCACACGCACTCGATGACAGATGTGTATTCTGGAACCCAGTAAAGCCACCCACATTTAAAAGGAGGTACTCACTGTAAGTTGACAGATATCTTTGTATTCAACGTCATTCTTTGATGATGTACACAAGCCGTGAACATTCTAAAATTACACTGATTAAAAAGAATTTCCACAGCTAACTGAATCGAAAGCTGCTTCCAGTATGCACTACATTAATTGAGTTTGGCAGACCACTGACCGGCACGTAAAGTACGGTGGTTCACGAAATGCAACAATTCCGAATACACTGTCTTGAACGGAACTACTCATAAGGTTGCCAAAAACTCTTCTACAACCCATGACCGGTTTCGTCCTTCTTCGGGCTCATCAAGTGAGCGCACTCCCCAAGTATCCATCAAACTGATGTTCTACTTAATCCCACGTTGTTTGCAATTCGACACCAGAGTGGTATGCAAATAAGTGAATTTGTGGAATTCTGATTAGGACTTTTATACACTTCAGCGATTACAAAAGTGTTTTGAAATAAGTGGTTTGTGGGTCGATTTCTTTAAACAAAGTCTTTTTTTTCGTTTTCACCGGCTGCACTTCAGAAGATTTATTCCAGACAGATTAGTTGTACTGAGTCACGGACACCCGTTAACGTTCGTAGGTTGAATAGCCTACTGAGTTGTACTGTCGGTAAGCGCCAAATTTAACTTTACACCGTGACTCTTCTTGAAAGCTGTGTCGGGAGAGCCATAACAGACTTGTATCACACGCCACGTTTGAGGTCCAACTCCCTGGGTGGCCAAGACTATGCACGGCTGATGGGCTCTATAAGAACGAAACTTTAGCCAGGCGTTCAACACTTTAGTGGGAACCAACCAGAATAATTGAGCCAGGACAGAATCAGTAATGTTCAGACGAGTATAGTTACAAACATCGCAAATCCTCAAACTTCATGCAATTTTATAATGTTTCGGAATACTGTTAAATGTCACTTTCTCCTGGAGTCTTCTTTGATCAGATGCCTTGGTTTATGTTGTAAACTATATCATTATTCGGGGAATGTCTACCCAAAGGCAAGAAACCGATAGTGGACTGTCCTGAGTTTTTGTCGTTTATGGTTACGCCACATAGAAGTCTGATAAATAACCGCCTGCAGTTCTGTTTGTATGTCAACATTTAACCAAAACAGCTCGGAAGTAAACGTCAAAACGAATAACAAACATGTTAGATTGTGCAAACCCAAGTCGCATAGATGGTTCGCTAATTTTCAGCAGATCTTACGTGCGTGTGGTCAACCGGTTGGGTTTTTAATGAACCACCTGCTGGTAACCGTCTCAGGTTCTGGTTTGTCTTTGTGCAGCTTTGGAATGAATGATGTGCCGATCAAGCTCGCAGCACTCGCTCGCCCTTGGAATGTTCGAAACAACATTGTTACCTGGCTTGTAGTAAGCCGGTAAATTGGAAGTCATTAGAGGATAATGGTAACATTGATTTTTCCCGGCCAATTGTTCGTGCGCTACTCTTCACATCAAAATACTTGGTGATGAACTGATTGTTGTGATTGATAGTACAAAAACACGAGAAGTCGTAGAGCGATAAAAAAAATAGATATGTACATTCCACTGAATGGATTCAATCTGGAATTGTGAAGGACATGCATCCGAAACACATCGATTATCATAGCTGGTGATTTGTTAGCGATAATAGATCAAATGATTTGGTATTTCTGGCGCGGTGTAATCTTGATTTTTGATCTTGATTCTTCTGCAAAACCTGTCTAGTCTGTAAACCGCTCCCGAGTTCATAAAATTAGTTTTCTCTAGGACGGAAGTATAGATGTCCACGGCAGTCTGAAGATGCATCGAAACGAATACAATGCACGAGCATGCCAAGGTGCAACATGTGCACGAATTTCTTTACTCTACTTCAATTAAATACGACAATACATTCCCTTCATTCTTAGGGCTACTTAGTGTCATCGGTAAATCAGAGTATTTAAGGGTGACATCACACCAAGCGCGATATTACAAACTTTGTTTCAGTTGTACAGGTTTCTCACTAAACTTGTATAACAGTGGAGACGCACTTTTCGAATCCTCAGGAACAAGAAATAGTAAAATTATTATGATTTCTCATAATAAACCTTATTTCATTCAAAACATGGACTTGAATCGATGAGAATCGATGAACAACGAATTATGCAATGCGACTAGTGAAAAAGTTATATCTACACAAGGCGACGCCAAGTAAGAACAAGAATAGTCTTGACGGGATCCAAGATTGAGCGAAATTCTGGTGCAGTTAAAGCCAACTTTCCTTTTTTTCATTTCACAATGTTTACTTTGGCTTTATTTACATAAGTTTCTTGGACAACTTTGTGCTAAACAGCGCGCGTAGAAGGACATAGGAGGGTGGCGTGTCCAAAACCATTTTACAGGTGATTCGGCTTTTTTAGTGTCTGGAGGAATTCTGGATCAGGTCTCTCAAGGTTAGAAATCTTATCACTCTGAGAATGGTGCGGAACTGAAAGAAAGATGAGATTCATGGACAGCGTCTAGCATACATCAATCATTTCAAAGCGAAAACCAAAGATAAATGGCAGGGTGCCTTCAGTCGTTACGCTGTAGTTCACCAATGTTGTGACCATGGTTTTGTTTTCTGTACGTCTGCAGTAACATAAGATTTGAGCAATAGTACATGACCAAGTTTACTGTTTGTCATAGCACTCACAAGGTAGTTGTCATCCTGTGATAGGATGTGCTCGTATCCACTTGACTTCCTTGGGGACGTGGAGTCGCTCGTTCTTAGAAAAGCGTTAGGCTTGCTAGACCTCATGGGTCTATTCATAGCTCGCCATAAAGCAGTTTATTTATTTGCTAATGTTCCTTCTATCTGACTGAACTTTTTTGCTGGCCATGGTATTTGCGGAAAAGACTTGAACTTGTACTCAGTCGGCTCCTTTGTTTCGTCCTCATTTGGCCATCAGAAATGTCTACAGTCACGCCATATTGGTTACAGGACTGTTTGACTTTCTATGGATACTAGTTGAAAGTGATAGCTGAAGTTTATTAGATTAGCAGATCAACTGTGTACTTCTCGCCGAACACTACGAGTGTTTACTGTAAGCTATGACACAGAGAGTTGCCAGTTTTCATGCGGATCCCTGAATGGCATACATACTGAAACAAATCGTTCTGCCTACAATATGAAAATAGTGTAGTTTTAGCTAAATGTAGTTGAGTTCTATATTGTTCGGCTAATGAAAAGCAGCATCATTGGATTCCGTGTCGCCATTTGGTGTCAATTAAACTGATGGTTAAACAAGAGTCGACCTACAGCCAATTTATCAAAGTCCAATGTGGAGCGCAGCGCAGATAAAAAATGGCTGATAGATGCAATTCATCAAAAGCTTTTGATTCGATTTTATTTACAATCGAGTGTTACAAACTGGGTAGTTTCAAACAAACGACGGTGTCAGCAGTCAGAGTGTTTGCAAAATTTAGTCGTGACGATTTTCTTCCACTGTGTTCATCCTGAAAATTGTCCAAACTAGTACTTTGGCATCTGAAGTGCGCAATGCACCGTTTAATTGCACAACAAGGTCGTCTTTCTTTGGGATCGGAAGTGCACCATAATCCGAATAAATTTACAGACCATGAGCCTTGAAGAAACATAAACAAATACCAGTCCTACTTAAATTATACCAACGACATGCTACTTACTGTTTTACTGGCTACGTTTCAGGGAGTTCCTATTTTGCCAACCTGTGCCCCGTGCCATGTGTTTTCACAATTACCGTAAAATGATTCACGAATGGCCAAAAATACAAATATATATTTACATAGGGAGAAAATTGTACTGACGCCTCAAGTCTAGACAAACTAGTGGTTAGTTTATATCGCAACGTTCAGTGGAATCACAACTGATCACAGTTAAATCACCAGAATCTCACAAGATAATCGCGGCGGATTTGAATGACAGGTGATGTCGGGTATCAGTTGTCAGTTCACGAGTTTGCATTCCTTGCATGAAAGGTTTGATTAGACACTGAATTCCCTGCCATTCACTCTGGCTACTTTGCACACCGATCTTTCACAATACTTGCGCAGATTCTATCAAACTCAAGTCTAGCCTATCCTTGTGAATTATGTTGCACTAACAGGCAGTTGTTCCATGAGAAGGAACTTCTTAAATTAAACCACATGCTAGGTAGGCATTTTGGGTGCATGAGCCCTCGGTTGGGTGCTTCGTCGACCTCTTTCCTGGAAAATGGGTCTCACTGAAGAAATAGATGATGGTAAAATGAATAGTCTTCTCGTGAATTAAGTATACAAATACCCTATTTAATCTCTCTATGAACCTCCGAGGAGTTAGTCCCCAAGTGAAATTTTTGCTGCATCATCAGGTTTGGTAATTAATAATCCTGTTGGAAAATATGAGATTCTGATGGTTTTTCGAGTTGAAATTCCCCATGGTCTGGTCGTCTGCCGACTTGGACACTGGTAACTCAATCCCCGTCGAAAAAGCTGCCCAAAACCTGGAGGACAGCTGCCAATCATTCGAATGTGATGCGCTACACACACAAGATTCTCGCATCCCCGCTTCATCTTATCCACAGAATACGTATCCTTGTTAGATGGTGGTTAAAAGTGCATAAGACTTACAAGTGTCCCCAAAAGGTTCCCATCTACGTTCATTCTTACTAAGTCACCGCTCAAAATGAAGACATTTGCATCGTCCCCACCGTACCAAGCGCCGTACAACAATCTCCTGGAGGAGGGGATTCCCGTAAACCTCCCGCCGATGCAGTATCCACTGGAAGTGGAATGAGGACAGGGTCGACATAGGAAGCACGTTGAAGGAAATTCTTCGCAAGCCACGGAAAAGCAATAGACAACGGTCTAGAACTTGCGTTTCAGCTGTACCGCTTTCGTCAGAGTAACCTGGATTTAGTACAGTTTTGCTTACCGGATTGGGTGTTCCTTTTTGTTCGAGCCCATCATGTGATGACTGAAAGCACTTTTTCAATGACATCTCCATGGAATAACTTTTGAAGAGAATAAGCTAACGGCTTGCGATGTCTATTATAACGCGACAGGACTAAGTTCCAGTTAGTGTGGTGGTTAGCGTGGTGAGGCCGTTTGGGGGAAAACTGCGAAGCTGCAACTCAATGCTGTGACAAAGTTAGCCTTACAGCGCAACTACACTAGCAAGAAACTATTGATTATTTAGGAGAAGCTGTGTTCGACTGTTCCTACCAAAACGTGAAGGAAAATAGGTGGCGATATTGGAATAACGAAGTGCTAATTTTGCACTTAATCCTTCTAAATTTGGCTAAACAGCTTTTCCGGGCTGCACTTGCGCATCCTCAGCTAGCCGTGCATTTGATCCGTGCTGTGATTTGAAAAATTTTGACAGTGAGTGTGAGTGCACTATTGGAGGTAGTCAATAGAAAATTATACGGAAAAGACAACTCCATTTTGGTGATTTTTGGCTTTATCAGTTCACAGGTCAGATTTTGACAGCAATTTTCCTCTTAGTGACGGTTCTTTCCAGAAGTTTTAGCTATTCTTCCGGCGAGACACACTTAATTGTTGAAAATCCAAATAGCCGAAACTGATCTCCTAACTGTACGAGCGCCACTGAAATTAGTTGAGAACTGAGATACGTCACCTCGCTATTAGACAAGATGTTTCATCCACATGAACACGTGGATTGTCCGTCCGTTATCACACTTGTTCCAACAGGAAGTGAGCTTCAGATCCTCGGCTTATTACGCCTTTCATCGAGAACGTGCCCCAAGAAAACACTTTGAGAAATAAACAAGGAGTGGATTAAATCCAGGTTTTATAAATGGTTAATCTGCCTTCCATAGTTAGAGACTTGCGCGATGACTTGGATTTAGCGGTTGACTAACACCTCAAACGATTTGTCGTAAGGACGGCTGATACAAGGAGCCGCCACACCAATGAAATCTGTCCGAATGAGCTTACATTCACTTAACCGATGACTGAGTCTCCGATAAGCACACGGTACCTTTTCCGTATGCATTACCTACTGGAGGAAACATAATTGAATAATAGAATAAAATGATCCAAATAGCTATCGCTCTTGTCTGGGGATATGCCCTCATTATAAATTCTCATGTTTGCTAAATTTTTCAACAGACTGACTAGAGAAAAAAAGCAGTTCCTAATGACGCAGTTTATGGAGATTAAAGATCAGTGTACAGGTCCTGCATATTGGACCAGTTTGCGGGGAAATCACTAACATCTACCTGCATTGTGCAGTTGGCGCTTTCAATTCGGACTAGATGGAAAGTGTATCAACCTAACCAATTTGTTTTTAAATAGAGGGCCAGCCGAACCCTAGGTGATGAAATCTTGGAGACTCCAACTATCCGATGAGGTCGAAGAAACAAGAAACCGATAGTGGACTGTCAAAGGGTTTTCCACAACCTCATGAGTAATATGTATCATGCTGCATTTCGGTAATCTGGATCATAGTGGATCCGGGTATTAAGGCGAGGTTTTGAAATTTCATAAATAAAAATGCTGTAGGGTATGATGTTATAGTCCTAACGTTTCGGCTGCCTTTTCAAATGATTTACAGCCATGTAAATGCACACAAACTGCAAAAATGTGCCAGCCGTCATGTGAATGATTGGTAGTAGTCTGGCTTGTTTGAACGAGACAGTGAATCTCTCAGTGCGACTATGCACTTGTCTGCATATTGCCCAGGCTGGCGGACTGTGACGATGTCAGTCCGTGTATGTGTGGGTGGGAGGATGCCGAGGCCCAGATTCCTTACTGGCATTCGGCTGCCGCATCCAGATTGATGTGTGGTCAGACCGATCCAACCACGGAGGTTGAAACAAGACGGGCGCGTGTTAATTTCAGAGGCTTCGCCTAACAGACGCTCGGTACCTGACCCGAAGCTTGAGTGGAATATTGTGCTTTAGGAAAGCCAGTTCTGCGATACTGCACAAATGCGTGCAGGGCTATGGCAAGGATACGGTCGAGCGTCTTTCTCTCTGTGGGGTCTAGACGTGCGAATCTGGTACGCTTTTTGCAAATGTAACTTTCTGGCCATCTGTCCGATATATTCGGGCGAGCATTCTGTGCAAGGATTTTCTTACCCACATTTTGCGCAGTGCTCTAAAGGAATGAGATCTTTTGCTTCTACAAAGTGTTTTTGAGTGTCGAAAATTCAAAAACAGGTGTCTATTTCACAGGTTTTAATATTTTTCTGGTGGTGTAAGAGGTCCCGGTCCTACAAAATATATTAAGTAAAGCCACAAGTCCAGCATTTTCTGTTCTTTTATTTATGTGGTTTATCTTCGTAACAGTTGCCTGATTAGCACTTGAAAGTAGTTTTAATACTGATAAGTTCGTCCACTTTTTCAAAGGACGATTTCTACCTTCTGCTACAACCAACTTCCAATGTCCACCTTCACTTCATGAATACTGAGTAGATTTCGAAGTCCCCTCACAGGTTTCCCTTCCTCTTTCTCGATCATCAAAAGAGGTTGTCCTGACTCTAATTATGACGAGAAACTCGTATGAAACACTTACGCCAGCACATTGGACTTCATCCCCACCATACCAATTTTGCGCTCTTAGCGCAGGGGCAAAGTGTCTGATTTTGTGATCATCTATTGTATTCATTCTGTCACATTGTCCTACGAAACAGGGTAGATAGGCCGCAATGCCAGTGGCTTCTCTGAATGTGCAGAGGTGGATTATCCTGCCAACGTGAGTGGTGGTGTTTTTCACTCCATATGAACCACCCTATCAGTTCAAGCAGTCATAGCATCGATCTCATATGATCAACCTACTGAGCACCTGGATAGCACTCAGGAGCAGCTAGGTCAGCGATCAGGCGATTCGGATGTTTGACTCTTCTCTGTGTATTCAGAAGTTACACGTCCAAACTGGTAGCTCTGTAAATGACCCTGCACCATCAACACAATATTTTTTCCCGAACAACAACATTATTTCCGTACGCTTCTGTTAGCTACTTGCCAGACAATGGAAACTAACCTGTTTTGCGTGTTTGTTCTGACACCGTTTTTGTCCTTTCTTTACTATGACAACCGCTTTGCTACAAAAGCGTCTGTATTTAGCCTGTAGGGTATCGCCGAGACCGATACTGTTTGCAGGGGGTTGTTTTCGACAAACTGCTAAAAAAGTGCTCTTTGTTCCACTATGCGCTGACCAACTAGAAATTCCAGATTGCGTGCTCCTTGGTCAGCTTGAACAGAGAAGATAGGACAGTGGACTTCCATTATCACATTTTTTCGGGCATTCTGCATTCCAACCGGGTAACAGAGTACGCAATAACAGAGAGCATAGAGCACACAATCACCTGGTGAATGAAATCAGGATTACCTCGAAAGATTTCCGATGTACAAGATCAGCCTGCATCTGGTGATCTCTAGGTCTCCAGGACATCGTGAGTTTTACGGCTACCCTTAAATATCACCCGTTTCGTTCTTCCGAAAAAAGACAGTTTCATCGTACTGGGTTTGTATCCCACTCGGAAAATGTCAGTTCGGTAACGATTACTGTGAATCTGTGCGAATTGTTTTCGGTTTAAGTCGCATGATGCAGACTGTGTCCTCAGCAAATCGCCTCCATAAATTATTTGAAATCGGCTGTCTTAACGCCCTATCATCGTTAGGTTTTGAGCTGCAAACTAAACTTTTAATGGCTAATATAAATCAAGTCAGAAGCAGGTGGCCTGCAATGTGTGTACAACTGATAACCCATAGCTCTGACAGAACTGTACAAAGCGAATCAAGTTTTTTATTATGTGATACGGACACACCCGGTTGACAATAAGACAAGCGGGCATCGCATTGTTCTGTAGTTGTCAGAAATTAAACAATGATAGACGTCTTAATAATGTTGTGTGCGGAACCTAACGTGGCAAACAATGAATATTTGGCAGATGTGCATTTCTAGGAATCGGTGATAAATGTGTCAACTAAGAATTACAAAATGATCATTGCATAGCCCGAAATCAGTTTCAGTTGCCAAATCATGGTCTACTAAGTATGACCATGGTGGTCAGTTCAAGCCAGGGAGCGTCGGCTTGTGCACCTATGGTAGTGTGCGGTTTCAGACAATACGTTTGTGGTGCGCACTGGATAATTGGCTTTTCAAAACTGGAAAGCCGGTTAAAAAAACAGCGCTCTGCGGACTAGATAATTTCCTCCCTGAATTATGAGTGATCACCGAATGAGAAGATTCGGCGAGACTCCTAGATAGAGATCAGTAGTATGACACCATTTTTTGTAGTTAACCAAAAACTGTGAAACATTGTCTAGTACACACGGACCTATAATTACCGTCAGCTAAGACAAATTTACGTGTTTCCTAGGTCGCTCTACCCAGCTTTCCTGCATTTCGCAGCTCATGGCCAGGTATTCCGTTAAACACAGAGGGAGGTGTGTTAGCATCCAGCTTCTTTGCATGGAAGCGGTCTCTAGATCTTCTTACTTTCGTATCCCATTCCAAGGAATCGTAACAGCCGACTTTGCCACTTCATTCTTTTCAGAGGATTGCTGTTTCCGGACACACTGTCAATCTCTTGATGCATTTGCCAACAGCTTTTCAAATTCATTTGAAAATTATTGTTTAGGTATGTCAATGTGATCCCACCAACAGTTTTTCGAGCAGAATATGAGCTTGGGATTAAGCAGACCAAATGTTTATTCGGAGACACCACCGGTCTCTCCATGGGTTAACTGTTGTAACTCGTAAGACAGTATGAGGGAAGCTCAAATGGTAGACTGAGTATAAGAAACCGGTGCTTCCATCTCAAATTCTAAAGTTTTAATTAATATTTTGGATCAAACAGAGGTGATCCTAATTCAAAGACAAGTCAACCATCGGATTTATAGGGGTTTGTATTGTGACTGCACAAAAAAGGTTAGATCTCGGGAAGAACTCAAATAAGATCTGATGGCAAACGGGCTGCAGATGATTTATGCCGACCGCCGCTCCATTGTCTGCGGAGCTCAAGCAATTGAAAGATATCCTGCGCGTAGTAGTTCGGATATTGTCGAATATTTCCGAAATGTAATTTTTTTCATCTCATCTGAAAAAATCCAATAACCGGTAGTGTATACCAAGACAAGTAGACCGCCAGTTGGTCTTTTTACAAATTAGTCATGTAATCAAACGCTTTGAGTCTGTCTGAATATTGGCTAGTTCTGTGTTCCCTGTCCTTTTGAGAGACTCCCGAGTAAGCAATAGCTTTAAAATAAAACGTTGCTCGTGCTCCGAAACTTTTCTATAATGGAAATACGCTTAAGAAGCAAAAGGTGAAAACGAACCACCTTCCTTCCTTGTTTCTAGACAAAAATGCTCTGTCCCAAGTATTTCAACTGTGATGACCATAATTTACCAATTCACCTGCAAAACAACAACAGCTGAAAGCATGTCCGTGTGCTCCATGTTTTTATCCAAGTTCAGCGACACATCTCCTTGCTCTGTCGAACACTACAAAAAGGAAGTGAACAAGTAACAGCTGGTCAACTTTCAAATTATAGTCAGTATTGCCCTCCCCCCACCGCTTGTTCTAAAGAACGCCGAGAAATCAACCTTTACACAAGCCAGACTAGTAAAACAGCAGAAGCAGCTCCGCGATGTGGATCTGAGCATTGGTACGGTCTACTAATGTTATCTAAATTAACAATGAATTCAACTTGATTCCTCTGGATGTATTGCTTTGGATGGACCACTGTCGCCTGTTAGTGGTGAGGCGCAGCAAACCTCTCGTAATTTTTACTTTCCTAAAAAAAATTGTGGTTTATTGTCGTCATTCCTTCCACGAGCCAATCAAAGAGCATTACGGACGGAAAGCTATTTAAACGATTCTGTTTCGAGCCTCATGTTTTCCCCATCGATGTTTAACGTGTATTAAATCAAATGAATCGATGTGTCCGCTGAACATGGGCTATCCAATGAAGATCATGGATTTGAAGAATTCAATGGACGGAACTGTATACCTATTCAGAACCAGAAGGGCAGGGTTCATGTTAGTCGTGGATCATTAATCCAAGATTATCATTCGATGTTATGTTAGTTGTAAGGTTCCACCAAAGAACCAACCACCTGATCACGGGTGCACTTGTTTATGGATTAGTTTTTGTACAACTTACAAACACTTTCGCTTCCATTCGTCCACAAAATGCTGCTTGCCAGTCATATTTTACCACTCCAAATTTTAACAGAGAGTAGGATGGTTGCTTCAAACTCAAATGTTGGAGATCTCCACTAGCTTAGGGAACCGGTTACCGTCACTTGTGATTTCATTCTTGGACAATTGTAGTTGTTCACAGCTTTCTCACTCAACTCTTCACCTTAATTGTACATCGCCCTCAAAAGTGCTAAACATATCATTTGAAACGAGACTTTCTGCTGGCTGATGTATCATATGAAAACATGGGATGCATCAGACAGTATTACATTCTCAAAGTGCTGACTGGAAGTACTTTCTCTTTGATCGTAATCCTAGGAAGTTCAAAGCTTGTATGTCCCAAAAAAGGGATCAACTGTCACTGGAGAAGAAGTGTCCAAAGAAGTTTTTCAGCACAGGCAATAAGGTTGGTGAGTTGCAGCTCATTTGTTTACTGGCTTCTCGTTTAGTTGAGAAATCGTCCATAAAATTTAGTTATTAGCGCGACCAGCACTCGGGACATGGTAAATAATGATTACACATAACAAGTGACGTACTGGATCAGCACTTGGTGGGCATGCATCTCGAATGGTGTTGAAAAATACTTTGTAAGAAACGTTGTCGCCTGAAGTTGCAGCCAGTTGACCAATCTGTCTTGAAATCACCGAGTATAACGCCTGGTGATGAGCCTAAAAAAAGGCTAGACTGAGTAATGGGTGAAGCTTTATCAATCTTTCCATACTGTGTGCAGATTGGAAGCAGTCAGCCTAAACAGGTCAATAACAGATGGCAATCTCAGTGTAAAACTAACACCCAAAAACAGCTTGTGTAAGACTGTCCGATTGATAAAATGTTGAAAGACAGCATGGTGGTACTTTGTCATGCCTACAGAGCGACAAACGTAAATTCTCTTGTATTACCTACCGACAGGCTATTCTAGAACAGACTACTGTAGAAACGTAGATATTTTGCTTGGGCTCACGTCCCCAAAAATAGTCTCCCTACTTAGAACAGCCAAGATGTACTCTATGGCTGCTTCATCGTCGTTAGAATAACCAGTGGTGTGCATATTTAGATCGTCAAAAAACCAACTATGAAACCGGAGATGCTCACTCACCACTGAAAACCCGAAGCACTCACGTAGTAAACTTTATACTGTTTA
Organism: Opisthorchis felineus; assembly: GCA_004794785.1. NCBI lineage: Eukaryota > Metazoa > Platyhelminthes > Trematoda > Opisthorchiida > Opisthorchiidae > Opisthorchis > Opisthorchis felineus. The sequence continues at coordinate 88,465 of SJOL01008747.1, forward strand.
GAACTAAGCTTATTCTTTCTTGATTGTGGTGCCATCTGGAGCTTGATGACTTTTAAATTACGCTCCGGTTTTTACATATCAGGTTATCAGATTTTGAATGTTCCGATCCGCTTGGTTTTTAAAATGTCGCATCGAGATCAGTTTCCGTAAAGTATTACTCGATTTGTGGGTTACGGTGGTTCCTTTCTGACCTACTAATCTGGTAGTTAGTTCGGAGATATCGTTGGTTTGTGGTGGAACCATCCGTCTGGTCGCTTGTTCTTGCCGTTACTGCCGCTGAGGTATCTAGTATCTATCACTATATATTCTCGTCAAACCAAGTCGCCAAATGGCAATACAGACGGTTGAAGCTTGGCTTGGAACTCAGCTGATCAAACTTGTCTGCGTGAAAAAAACTGCTTAAACAAACCTCATGGTTTCCGCAACACCACTGACCCGTGTGAATGCGAAATGTTGTGTCTGATAAACAGCATTCCCTGGATAGAACCCACATAAACTATGGCTATGATTGGATATTATAAAAGTGTGAACGCACGGCGGTGTATGTCACTCAGCTGTTACGAAATGGGGACAAGATATTTCAATCGGCATGTGATGATGGAACGTACTGAAGCAGATACGAAGGTATGGGGCAGTAAGTAAATTGCTGGATCGCCCATATTTGATGGGAAGCTCGAATAACATTCAAAACACAGGCAGCAGTATCAACTGTCACCTCACCCAGGGAATGCACATGGCCCGGTAGGTGCATTAGTGCTGACCTCTACTGATAAGAATAAAAAACCTCCAACCAATCGCACAGTTAGAACCGAGCGTTCTCCCAACATAGCTGCGGTCTGGGACAAACTAGTCAAACTTCACTCCAGAGTATTCGCTTACTGCCCCCCCCTCGCCCGATTTGTATGTCAATAGGATTGTCTCCATCTCATTTGGATTTAAACTTGGACGTTGCATCCGACAACTGGTTCACTTAGTAAGGAGTCTCCGATAGAGTTGATCTTTACGGACTTGAACTTTCCTACTTCCGGTGTACTTTCGTAGTCAGATTGAACTGCAGAGTCAGAAATCACTACAGCGTCTGTAAGAACTCAAAAATAAATAGCTGAATTGACTGGAGCATGTGCCCCGTGGAGTTCGGTTAGGCCCAATGAGAAGCAGATGTCGACTGCTATCTGCGCAAAACTTGCGCATGTGAGCTGTCGATGACTTTCAATCAACGTTTTAAGTGTGGTGCCATACTGAGTAACATTGTTCACAGGTATCAGTTGTTTGTCGAGTAATCATTAGCCACAGGGACGAACACATCTGTCGCACTAGACATCTAAATTACCTCTGTTTCCCCGAAAATGGAGCGGTACAAGTTAGCACATTGAGTGATGCTTGATGTTGGTATTCACTGGAACTCAGATCTAATAGAATCTTACCCATCATTTCTCGATGGGTGGGCCACTTTATTCGACCCAAAACAACTATTGAATTCAATGAGTATTAGGTTGGAGTATTTGGCTGGTTAAAATCGCATCCAAAGTTCATAACACGAAGTATTCGCTGTTTCGTAAATGGCCACAGTTTGACTCACAGGTATTCCATAAACTAAGCACTTTGTCAGATTGATCGTCTCATTGTTGTCAGTAACAGATATGGTCACGTGCCTTGTCGGTCCACTTTTGTGATTGAAGGAAAGCCACCACCTCATTTTCTGATACATGTACTAAGTCGTACGGACTACATCGTTTTTTAGATAATAAATTACAGGCAGATTGAAACTCTGTTCCCCAGAATTGTGAGAACCATGTGACCATTGCTGGGCCAGATCTTCAGTTTTTTGTATGCAATGTCCATTTAAAGCATACGGCCAAGCGGTGAAGAGGATTTTCAGAAACATGTCGTTTTCAAATGGATTTTGCTGATTGATGAACAGTTTGAAACCATCGAAATCCTTGCTGTTAGACGAAAGCATAAAGACTGCCCTGAATATCTGAACAAACCGTAATTTGCTATTCCGGTTATCTTAAAGTTTACGCTGATCAAAGCACTGTAGAAATTTGGAATTTGCCCGAAGAATCGCGTTTCCAAATGAGAAGCTTCGAGTTGTCGTTGAACACTTCCTCCTCGTGTCTACACCACCCTCGTTTGAACGGTGTGTTCTTTCTTGAGGCGACTATTCTTTTTAATCATTATGGAGAGGAGAAAGTAATGAACTCGAGTTTTGCTGTTGCGGTCACGCAACAGTAGTACATACCCTTCCACGTACTGCCTGCTATGTGAAGTGAGTATACAGGCCACCACGGACTTATTAGGTCTGAAGCAAGCGCGTTTAGGCGGTGACGGTCTTAATTGGGTCAGGTTCTAAAGACGTCTGAGGTTGAAGCCATGATCATAAAGTTTGTCGCTGCTCATCCGTAAAGTGGTCAATATGCTACATGTATGATTTTAAAACACTGTGATCTGATTCAGGAAAATGTCAGTGATATTTTGGATGGAGTATTTAGATACAACTTCTCATTTCAGATGGCTTACACGATTTACTTCATGCACTGAAATTATTTAGGAATGTGATTACCGGAGAATGGTAAGACGAGGTTTCACGATGCTCAGGGAGGATCTGAAAAGTCCGAGACCAAAGTAGTAAATATCAAGTCATGAAGCAGCCACTCCTTCTCATTTGTTTATGAATGTGTGGCGAATGGTATTCATCACGTCCAATTGGTCAGCCTTTGCAGACCGGTTGTATAAGCATATCGTCCGGAGTGAGGCCCATCGGTTGTGGTCGGGAGCGAAATTCACACTCTGTATCCCATCAGCAACCAGTCACAGATGCCACTTGAGCTCGAGGCGTATGTGAACTCGCATGACAAGCGTTGAACTTCGTTAGGCCTTTAACTACCAGTGAATAATGTGATAATTTTATCAAATTTTTAACAGTCCTGACAGAGTATCTAATAGCTGCCAACCAATGGCGTGGTATCAGGCAACAGGCCTAGCATTCTGATCGCAATATGATCACTTTCGAATCTGCTTGTTAACTGTGAGCCGTATGTTTCAGCTCACACGTTGGATAAGAGGGAACTGACTACCAGCTTACTGTGGAAGCGGATTTCCGAACATCTGACGAGAGCGAATACCTGTCACCCGATTGTTAAACAACACATTCTTTGGTTTACTTGACTAATTTTGGAACAATGCACAAATGAAACCTTCAATCCATTATCGGAGGCTCCATCCTCCGCTATTTGCTTTTTAGGCATCGTAATGTTAAAAACCTTTTACATTCCGATTAAATATAGTAGTGGTTTACACCAGTCCTTAGAAAAATTGGCCCGAATGTTTCTGTTTTGTAACTGTCTTCTCAATGTGACTTAAATGCAAACAAATATGCTGCAAAAAATCTACCGCACTTGCCTTTGAGTGAACAAAAGCTTCTTTTGAAATGACGCACGTAACTATGTTAATGCAACGGAAATAGTGGTAAGATCGGAAGCTTCATTAATGGTTTGACGAATATAGCTCAGCCCATCCGCATCCTACACACCGACCGGTGTCCTACTACCATACAAGAAATCAGTCATTTAAAATATCATCCTCGCAAGCACTCAACTATTGAAATGGAACAAGTGACTGTGCACTGGTGTTTGTGGCTGCTAAGATCATCCGAATGATTCCTCGCATCGCCTGTCGGATAGCAATTGATTTGATTTAGAATGGTGCGGAGCAACATGATAACAGTTAGGGCTGTTTCGTAGACCGTAAAACACAATTCCAATGAATTGAGTTGAACACTTGCGATAGCCTACAAATTGGTACATTTTGCTGTTCCATACTCACGCTTTGGGAATAAAGATGAGTATAAGCCAAACCGTTTACTTACGTCGAAACAGTCGACTCATTTGACTCCCAGTGCGGAAGAATAACGGACTTATTCAACTTTAGGAAACCAACTGTCCAAATGATGAAATAAGTCGTTCACTTATTGGCAAAGACGATCGGTTTTAATCAGTCCCCTTGTGCGACTCGAAAACGACGTAAGATACATCGTTTGAGATGGGTCTGATAAACAATCGTTGGATTTGTATCAGAGCAACAGTTCGCTTTAGACAAAAAAGTCCCGCCAGACCAGATGGAGAACCAATTAGCAATATTTGTTCGAGGTAATACACTTGATCAGTGCAGAATGTCAGTAAAAAAATTCTGGTCGGTAGTATTTGCGAACCACACAGACCAACAAAATTTACCAGTGACATCCAGCAGGAATAATCAGTTAGAGCGCCATGAACTTGAGTAACAAGGAACCGAATCCGATCAAAGTTATCTTAAATCAACCCCAACCTATCGGCCTTAAGAATTAGGTACATTAACTGAGAAGACCTTCAAACCGACATTCAACAGTGATCAGGTGTGCTAGTCTCAAGAGATTTTACTGATTGGTTCTCCGTCTGCCTCAAAGTTCGGTCAACTAATAGCCTACAAACCGGGCCTGATGAGGCCTTTGTGTGAAAAGCGAAAAAACTACCCAGCTATACATCCACCAATTGTTTACCAAACCCGTCTGAAAAGATTACTTATCAGTCACTTTCAAACTTTTCCCATTGAACAAAGTGGTAAGCACTTTACCTTTCATACAGTTGCACTTGTACGGATTCAGTCAGTCGGAAAATGAATCATTATTTCTTATTGGTGTGTACTTCATGAAGATTAAAGGGCCATTCGAAGTACTGTAGAAAAACCCCGTTTGGACACCGTGTAGTACATAAGGAGTCAACGGAGTGACGGAATCCGGGACCCACTGGTGTAACCAAGTGAATTGTCGCGTTTTATCGCCTATCACGACAGAATTGGTTGTGTGCTATATTTCACGTGGTAATGTAGGGGTCTTGAGTCGTGTTGAACGATGTTGACCCGTCAGCTTAATACGTGGCAAGTCGCATCTGAAACAGAATTCAAGTTGGTACCGCGTTAGTTAGGATGGCAGGAGAACTTTTAAAAACGGCGTTCCACATCCTCTCCTTTCCAACCAAACAATCGTTTACTAGTTTGTGGGATAGCCAATCGGGCTTTTCCTCCAAGATTGCATGAATAGGATCCCTGGTTGAAAGCTAACGGCACTTAATCAAGCCCCCAGTCTCTTTTGAGCAAGCACAAACTCTGGCGTACTAGATTGGTAACAGCGGTATGTAATCGAAGATAAGCTGGCAACACATCTTAACATATCTTACTTTTACAGGTTGTTGAGTGGGTGGTTAAACGATAAGATTATTGGTAAAAGGTAAAAGCAGCCACATTTCAGTGCTTAATGTTTCCAGAACTTATGCTTCAATGAGAAAGCGCAAAGTCATTTTGGTTCTCTATATTGATTTACTCTTGCTAGGTGGAGCAGTCTCGGATGAGAGGCAGGGTTCTTTGTTCGGTGTAAGAAATCTTGTAATTCGTGATAAGTAATCTAGCGGTTCAATGAACTTGAGACTCCTGGATACTGCTGTTGTGTTCTAGTCCCTCACTCAAGGAAACCGTTTGACAGACAGTAATACGTCTCTTGGTCGGCGGTTGCTTGCTATCAGATTGTTGACTACCAAGAGCAATATCTCCGCAGATTTCGGTTAAACGCCAATACTTTAAACAGCCTCTGTGAGTGGCCCATTAAATGCATTACCCTAACTGGAGTAAACGCACTATAGATTAACATCTGAACGTCAGGGCAACGCAGTAACCCCCTGTAACAATCATCACCCCTTACTTTCCAGGTAATTATGAACGAATAATGCTTGTTCCACCTAGCTGAGCTCGAATGTATGAACCACAAAATACGATCATTCGTTGTGAGTAATGTATTGACGAGTAAAAGCTGCTTATTTAGAATTCAATAGCTGTTGAGTTATCGTTTGTCACCTCGTCCTACATTCCAATCTAATCTAATCTAATCTCACGTAGGATTGCAGCCACGAAGTATCCCAATGACTTGTACAGCGTAGTTTCCGGGACTGTATTCTCCACCAAACCGAGCAGAGTCCAGTCAGTAAAAAGCCTACTGATATGACAGCATAAAGTACCAGCAGCGCTTGTAGTGTTAACCGTTTAACTTCCCGGTTTTCTAGTGAACATGAACCAACGACATGGAGAATTTCTTACGGTGAAGTTTCTTCTTGGAAGGCAAACTGGTCATAAAAAAGAGAGCGTATCATTTTTCAGTCTTCTTGGGTGTGATAGGAAAAAAAAGGAAGTGGCCAAAATGTGTGCGCTGTACGGCAGCGTATCATATTGGAGGTTTTTCATGAAGACAAGGACGTTAACTACGGTCGCTTGTGGTGGATGGATCTACGAATGACAAGAACGAAGCGATCCTGAACATTCAGCAAAGTGCCCCTAACGGCTTTGAGTCCTCATAGTTAACTTGACTAGACACAACCAGTATGTAAATTAAACGCACAGATTTTATCTTGATTCTACCTACGGGTTGAATAATTCATCGTTTAAGGTTTCTTCAGGCTGAATAAAAGGTCGAGTGGTTCAATTATGGCACAGTTTCAGCTCATAGCCACGAAGCAAGCAGAGGAGACTATGAGAGTCAGGATATGCTAGCTACTCAAGCCTAGACAGGAATGACTGAGTAGTCAGGATTAGGTTTGAGTCACCGATACTCCAATAGTTTACATGCGCCTCGATCCTCGCACTATATCTTGTTGGTTCCCCATAGCTATCGAACCGTTTTAACACATTTTCTGTTCAGTTGCTCTTGTGAAGGTCATTCCTTAAGTGGGCTAGGCTAACGGGTGACCGACCTCTTGGACCATCATGACTGGCCGGCTGATTGTTAATGATCCGAACTCGGCAACCATTGATTGCTTCCGTGACCTCGGCACCCATATAGGTGTGTTCGCTAGCAGGGTTAATTTTATCTTGCGTTTTGTCGTGTGCACGTTACTGTGCACTCCCTCCATTATATCATGTTGTTACGCTCCTGCGTTGGTGGACAGTTGCAAATAATGACACGGTTGTTCATATCTTACCACTACATCAAGCTCGTACAGGCTAAAGAGTGAAGAAAATATATCGTGTTCAAAGCGCAATGAATTGCAAGAGGGCAGATAAACATGACTGAAAAAGATGAATTTGTTCAAGCACGTGAAAAATAAAAACTTCATAGAAAAGGTTGGTAAACAGTCGGTCTATTTGTTATTTGTTTCGCTTTGGACACATAAGCTTCCGAAGACCGACTGAGTAAGTATTCAGGCCTCTCGAGTTTCAAACCGTATGGTGAAAGTTCTTTCTCAAAAAGTGAGCTAAATCAGTGTTGAATGTCAACAGCCCAAACAGCACATATCCACTTTTTTGGAAGTACAGTTAGGTTCAACAATTACTTGGGTCCTGTCAATTGAGTGTTAATCTCGTCATCCACGCCGAGGAAAGCTTTAATCTGGGAACCTGATAGGTCTCAGTCTACCGAAGAGCATGAACATTTTGAAAGCACTTGAAGTCGGTACGGAAGGTAACGAAATAAGAACAAAGGACAGATTGTCCGTATGCATCTTCATGCACTGACGGAACAACAAACAAGATGGACCTTGTAATTAGCAGACCAGATAGGAGTTAAGAAATCGTGGTTATGGGCAAAACAGAGTGCACGTCGAAATTCCTTACGCTGCTGTAAGACGAAAGTTTGCAACATGAAGTGTTCAGAAGGACCCAACCAAAAAATTGTCTAAAAATTGTCTATTTCGAGGAACCCAGACACCATGGTCGTATATCCATATATCAGTATGCAAGCACAAAACCTTGCGATTCAATTGTGCAACGTCCGTAAGAAGAATCTAAAAACAACGAGGCTGAATATCCGATGCGTCCGATTCTCGCTGTGGCTAACTCTTCATACCATGCCACAGCTCGACGGCTGGCCGAGCTGCTCAGACCCACTGGACGAAAATCTGTTCGTTATGGTCTATGTCAGATTTCAATTTGTGGATCTCATAAAAAAATCATATCAATCACGGAGCGACGTCCTCATTTAACGCAGTTTTATTGCTTGAAAATTTTTCCATGCTGGGGTTGAATATACGTCGTGTATACCAATAAATAAGCCAAAAGAACTCTTTCCACATGCACTCTGAACCTACAGTTCCGCTCCGTCAAACGGGCAGACTAGTCACGGGATCATCTCCGGATCCACTACTCGCTGACATCTTCACAGCCAAACTGGAAGACGTCAATGATGAGCACTGAGAATAAGCTACAGCCCTAAGTCAACTCCATGATTCTAGTTCAACTCTTAAGGAGATGAATGACCAGAGTTGTAGATGATTATTAACAAGGCCTGATGAATATATTCAAAGAACCATCTACCTGAAGGAAAGCGAGAGCAATAAATACACATTCTCATAGCTTTGTTGCTGTTCAGCAATGAGCGTAAACTTGTTCGTTGCCAGAAATGTCCTAACGACGCTATGAAAAAAGGAATCAAGCGTTGGCGATTCTGACCACTTGTACGGTTGCAAATCCAGGTGCACGCGTAGTGTAACCTATGCGCAACGCCTTCAGCTAAACAGGACGAAGTAGACTAGGTTTAAGAGGCACCAGCTACAGCCAGAGTTTTCTCTTAGCTAACCCAGTTAACATGGAGAATGCAGTTACGCGAGACAGTTTTTTTCGCGCTTATTACCAAGCAACACAAAAGCGCGATTGCCGTAGTTATGACCTTCGTCCTGTTGCACCTGAAATGTGCGCACAAATGTGTCCAATTCTTCCTACTAAACTGGTTTACGGTTATTCACCTCCCGTCTAACCCTGGAACACACTAAGCCATATATAAACCAGGCGGTTCGCTGTGCATCAGCTGTCCCTTGTCCCGACTAGAAGCAGCATTTCCCATTCCTCATATCCGTTTTAGTTTTAGTGATTCACATTAAATGTGCTTCATCTTATGTATGATCAGGTTTGGCTGGAAGATACATGATCGAAAATGCGAGCTCGTCTAGCGTTTGATACTGTAAACAGAGTAACTGTCCCAAACTACTGGAAGATCTTCAAATTATACCGGTACGGAGTGCAGTGTGGCCTTTTCGTAACTCCACCGTTACATTATTCTCATTTGGGACACCCATCAGGTGGACCGAAACGTCTCAAATTCCAAATTTTCTTCTTCGGAGAATGTGTGAATATGTCTAAATGTCAGACGGAAATCAATACGTTTATCCTAAACTAAAAGATATGAAAAATGAACCCGGTGGATTTTCAAGCAATAAGGGAAATCTTTTACTTTCAAGGATCAGACTGTTTCATTTATATCATTTTCAGTTGCAGATCCAAACCATACAGGCTTATTTTTTCTGTAAAGCTGATGGCTTCATCGGGTATTGGGGAAGTTGTTGCGAGGACTGCCTCTGGCTCTCACAGAAAGGATAGGTACATAAAATCGTATGAAAATTCGGATTGATTTTATCCGTACTGTACATATTATCAGTTAAAATATCTAGGGAAGCGGGCCGCTTGTGTTATCGGCCGACATGTCTTTCAAGCAACGCATCAGTTGACCGCAGATGTCACGGGATTCGGGTCTTATGAAACAGCCACTAAAGTCTGTGGAATCGACTTACCCCATTTCGATTTTCTTATCCAGCACCTCCTGCGAAACGGGTCAGAAATTGCAGTTTCTGGCATGGACAAGGAGACAGCCGCATTCACTATTACCGACTGAAATGGCTACTTTGTATCTTATACAGTTCCAACTTTTCTCTCGAGCCAGCAAATCTGAAATGCCACATATTGACGGAGTGAATTTCTCCTTCTGAACTGTTTGTCACACACGTGGTGACTGACCAATTTGAGAAGTCAATACTACCGTTGTTTCATATTTCAAGGGGTTTGCTTATCGGCTGGCTCTATCGCGTAGCTGATACCCTGAGAAACAAAATGATAAACCGCCGATGGAAAGCATGTAACGAATGCTTTGACTGTCAGGCAAGTGCCTCTGTTGCAAAGGTTGAGTCAACTAAGCCTGAGAAGCAAAACTTAGCACGTTAACCAAGACCAGTAAGTACAAACCAGCTTTGAGAAAAACTCAAGAAAACTCCTAAACAGCAAAACACAATCAAAAAGATCATTCTGGAGGCTCGGATCTTCTTCCATTGCCCTCCACTTGCCCCCCGAACCAAACCATCCCCCACTGAACTGAAGAAACAAAAACATTTTCTGGATAGCCTGTACCCAAGAGACTGAATGACGGAAATGTCCTATGACGTTGATGCAGCTGTGTCAGTTGACTAGCCCTTGAAAGATTTTACGTTACGAGCACATCTACTTCACCAAATTGGTAAACACTTATCAGCCGATAAGTCAGCCTCGGGTAAGCATACAATACCACTTATTTCACAGCTGAAATAACAATAATAAATCTGAAGGGTAGGATGAAGTGACGTACGATAGTCAAAACGTTCTCCAGTTGTCGATAACCCCCATTGTTTTTGTTATCGTTTACTGATACGCCTTCGCAAGAACCTATATATCATGGTTGATTGGTGTTATGCAAATCTCGATAGACGATACAACCAGCAGGTTATAACTATCTGAATTCCATTATGAGGCTTTCGCATGTTGCGCTAAAATTCAGAAGCTCTGAGCGGCTGGAACATTTAATTCGGACGACCTGGAAATTCTTACCCCACTATCAAGAACTATGTTGACAACACAAACAAACAAACAAATACAAGCGAAATGCCATTGTTTAAGCCCAGCTAGCACATGGTGTAGCTGTTTTAGGTCACCTTCCTTCAGGGAAAAATTCTGCAAGTCTCCGCACGGGGTGGGATAATAATCGATCGAATAATATGATAATCAACCATGGAGACAAGTTCCACTGTGACTACTTGATAACACCCGCGTGAGGAAAACGCGGATGAATTAGCAACGGCGGTCTGTCTTGACAGTTTGTGGTCAAAATACAACAACAACAAAAAGCTGAGCCTTACATGCATACAAGCACGAGGCAGAAAGAACAATAGAGGGACCTTAGGTCAAAGGACCAGTGATTAGGCAGCGCAACGTCTCTTTGGGAGGGTTTGCTCGGCAGGATGATATTGTGCGTGATGTCCTTTGTCCAGGGTGTGAAAATGAAAAATCAAGCGACAAGCGCAAGCGAAATTCAAAACTGTCTTTAAATACAAGGTGTTTAGCACCGTATCCATGCAGACCGAAGCTCAGAAGTTGTTTACAAGCTGTGCGTGCATTTACCTCAAAAGCCTGTCAACCACGAACGAGTTACGTAGACGTGACCCACCTTCATTGAACCTATTGACCTTGAACTCAGAATCATTCAAAATCTGAACGCAAACAAAGTGAACCCACGCAGTTAATTTGCAGCCTGTTTTCGTCTCAATTTGGTATGGGTTACTACTGAACTTTTGCATCCAGACAACTTGCATTTTCCAGACAGGTGATAAAAATGAAATGTAAATGTAGCCACATGCTGATAGACAAGGCCAGTACTTATCAATCTCGATCCAAGCTCCAAATTCGATCACATTGATACAGTCTACAATCAGTGATAAGACTGTCCGCAACAATGCTGTCACTGCCGGTAACGACAGCATGTAGGCTAAAGAAAGGCTGTCTGGAAAAAAGGCACTAAGGAATGTTTCGGGGTAAAATAAACTTGTAGTTGTCAAGCGCTGATGATGGCTTGTTATAGAGAATGATGGTGACGAGTGGATGGGTACCTAAGATAAGCACAGAGACTGCTGAGGTTTACATGTAGTCAAACTGTGAGCAGAACTATGTATGAGCTTAAGTGCACCAAACAACTGTTTTTGAGACCCTGTTTTTACCCGCGTAACATGCAGCAGTTGCTCTATTTCTCAATGTGTACATGCAATCCCGAAGAGCTCTAATATGGTCACATGTGAAACTGGGTCGCAACATACACGGAGATGCTCTTAGTTGGGTGAATTACTGCAAACTGCAGTTTATGTTCATCGCAAAACATGAAAGACCGGACGACTGCTGTTTCAACGATCAAGACGCCAAAAGATCTCTAATTCGTAAAGTCATGAAGTGGTATGAGGGCCAATATGACTAATCCGGCTCCTTCATCTAGATTTTTACAGGCAATAGTTAGTTTTAGGGTCCCAGAAAGAAGCAATCACCTGTTAAACGCTCATTCTTCCCAACGATCAGCTTTAGACGCATAAAACCGTTCTTGACACGCATGGAACATTCAGAAATAATCACGATGGCTTTAGTAATGTCGAACAATCGAACTTTGCAGCTGCAGGATACGCATCCAAACCTGAAACGGTAGCTAATCTAAGATCGCATTCAATGATACCCTAATCACTCTAAAAATGAAAGTTTAATGAGTTTTGAGGTCATCACAGGCATGGAGGCCAACCAACGACCAAAGGTAGGGGATGGATCGACCGCATCACGAAAGCACAACATACAGATTTTGTATGAGCTGAGAGCGATGGAGCTGGTTAGAAAGCAGAGGTCACAATAGAAATCGAGACCAAAGTAGTAACCACAGCACCATTTGTTTACAGTGCAACCCAGTTGCGCAGTAGCAACTTGCCTAACTGCATCACCCGGCTGGACCGGACTAACATGAACAGTACTTAAGAACCGCTATGATGCTAACGCCTTATTTGTTTTCATGCGTCATTAGCTCAATATTTATTCGTTTGCAGGTAGATAGCATGGTACCAGTGTATGAGAAAATTCGTGCAGTCAAGCGACATAGAACCGGAATGGGGTCAGTACCATTGCGGACAGCTTGTTCGGGTCAGCAGCTACTGGTCAAATGGAGGTGATGGGTTTGCTTTCATCAGACTTCGTTAAGTGCGGTCGTTCGCATTATGGTCGACGGTGAGTGACCAAGTAGGGTTACCCGAATGGCCTGTTGTTAAGATGTGCTTTGATAATCAATGGAGAAGGGTTGGTAGGCATTGGATGACACTGATAGACCCTTTTGGACGAAACTCGGCACGTCCTTTAGGAAGCGCTCAACCGTTTTATGTTTTTCATTCGCGTCATTACAGGTGCAAGAAAACTGGTAAACTACAAGTGGTAGGAAGACGGCGGAACCGGGATCTACTGGCCTAAATTGTGAGTGACAGCCCGAAATGAGGGTCTAAGTACGGCATTTCTTCACCTTTGAGAAGTAACTGCAAAAGAATTTCTTTCTTTTGAATCGTTAGCATGGGGACCCGGTTGTGGTTGTGTTCCTTTTGAGTCTTTCCGGATATTCATTGCATCGTGGGGTATTTTCCAAATAAACACTGGCAATATGAGGTGCCTACCTGATTCGGTAAAAAGAGGCCTTCTACAGATCCAAGAATCTACGAAAACTCTCTTCCACTCCACGTGTTTAAATATACATTTGACCGTTATAAATGGCAGAAGGTCCATTACCAACAAAACTAACCGTCCTATAATTTATTTGGACTACTACGCTCCACTTGCCTGCGAATACTATGGTTCATCTTCGTTTTGTTTGCGATGTCAGTTCGAGGTTAAAAGTGGCGACATTAGGTTGCACCAATAAAATGAATGCCAGTTCTTAGCAGGTCGTTCCTCCCAACCCATAAATAAATATGCATCTTTCGAAACGCCACACGCATTTCCTACTGAGAAGTGAACGAGAAACGACTCAGTTCCCGACAAAAATAGAACGCTAAAAACAACGTTTCGTGTTTGGATCTGCACAGTTCGAGAAATGGAGCAACCTCTGCAGAACGAACTGTATTAAAATCAGAAAATTCAAAGAGGGATAGCAAAATATCCTGGCCTATTCTCTCAGCTTCCACACTTCTGTTCAGTCAGGTGCTGCCGTCTTTCGCTTACTATGGCAAGTATTCGACTGCCAGTAGCCTGTTTTGACATGAGGAGGGACATATGTGGTGTATAGCCGTCAACGACTTTAGAACCTTGCGGTATTTGGACAGCGGAAGGCTAGGGATGCACACTCGAACAGATGTATTGATGTCAGTTGGATCGGATGCACGGTAAGTTTCTGGTTCAGCCGGTCTGTCCTCTGGTGGCAGTCAGTAGCAGTTAATTGGTGCGTTAATTGTTTGAGATTAATAGTGACCACCAACGCTTGATGGCATCCGCCATCATTTGTGTTAATGACATTCTTTGTCATGCGTACATCGTTACATTGCACTTAACGAACTGGCCACATGCCACTAGCTCGAAACTTCTGGCATCGCGCGCGCTAGCAAGACACTAAGAACTTCATTAGGGTCACCGCTATCTTCCAACTAGGGCAATGGAACCAGTGGAGACATTTATAAAACAGGTAACGGTAGATATTTGGACAACACTGTTCAAATCGATAGCACAACACCGGACAGAATCTCGGGGTTTTACCTCTGTGTGCTGATGAATACAGGTCAAATAAAATTAGATGACTTTGGAAAAATTAACCCCCTGAAAAAAAACATTAGGATTTACCTTTGCCACTATCAGCAAGGTTGAAGTCAACCACTCTAATACAATAAAGGGTACGTTGGATATGAACACGATTGTATTGTGGTTTGTAACATGAGGCCAGAAAGTGTTTCCGTTTTTATACCGGCGCACTGACTTCAGCTACTATGAGTGTGAGTTTCAACCTTTGAACGATCGATCACCCCACCAATTGTCCAATTACTGGCGAATGGATCAACGCGGTAAGGTCAGAGCATTTAAGTAGTCCGGTGACATTCGAATCCTATTACTTTTGGTGAGGATTCAAGGTTACTTTGGCCCTCGAAGAAAAGTTATTGTAACCGTTTTAATTTAATTTGTATTTTCAAAACCACTAATTTCTCTTCCTTTTTGTAGAATGGCCGCATGAGCAATGATTCCTAAGTGTCTTAAGTGAGCGTACAGCTGGCTCCACCTTCACACGCCTTAGCAATAAACAAGCACAAACTAACGTAGTTTGGCCACTGGACAGAAAAAGACTAAACTGCTATATTTAAAACCGAGGCTACCCGATTATTTGATAAAGCATATGCTTTCGCGGTTATCGACCTATTTTTTTTACAACCGAATCCTTCAATATATGGTTTGTATTTGACAGGCTACCTTGGCTTCCGTACCGAGTTGTGCTGTTCTGTGGAGTTGACAGATTTATGTCACCGCTTGTCGGGCAACTTCTGGGGAGGAAGGACAAAGCGTATAGCAATGGAAGCCAGATGGAGCTTGAGCCGAAAAAAAAAACAATAAAAACATCCACTACATTAACATCCAGACACTAATCGGAAATAACAGCTGCCATGAAGGGACATGTGATAGAAGTACCAGTCTTCGCTGCTTGACGATAAATTGGGAAGATCTAATCACGAAAATTCACTGACACTGCTGCCCAATTCACTGTTGCCGTTTGGGAGTGCCTTTCAATAAAAGTGCTGACTCTTATCAGGCTACCTATTGAAGGTTGCACTCGACGTTGAACGATCTCACCTCGTTCAAGAACCCGGTTTTTTGATAACCAGTTCGTAGTGTTTCAGTTTCTTTCAGAACAACACGAGCCCACTAACAGAAGAGTAATGTTGTCGCTTCTGAAGTGGTCATGAGGCAGATCCCATCCTGCTTCTTCAAGGCTATATCATAAACTGAACCTAATTTAAAATTTACCACCTCAGACTTGCGCGAATTCTTTCCATGAGACATTTTATCTCCTCTTCTTTGCTCCGTACGTTGACGACAAACTAACCCCATGTTTTGTCATCCACTATACCGCTTTATGCAGTGTCTGGCTGTAGATACAATCCGGAAGCCTACGCCGGCATGCATAGCGAACTTAATGTGTCCATAGAATGGACCCACAAGCGTAGAGCTACCTTGTGTCAGAAAGTAGGTTTCTTGGTCGCTCAAATTAGGAACTAAAGCGGACTGCCCAGTAACTCTGCTCATTTCGCCGTTAATAAGATTGTAACCTGAAGCCTTTCACAGCGATGTACTCGACTATAACAATCATCGGTAACCTCAAACAGTGTCTGGAGTTGTGGAAACCTCGGAACGCTTGTAGTAAGCTAGCAATAGGTCCATTGTCTCTTCCTCGTTATCTTTTTTTCTCACAATAAAGGCAAACGTTTGGGCAACTTGCCAAGAAATCCATTCGCTTGCTGTTCCCTGAAACTACGAAGCTCTTACGAGTGAAAGAGCCTCCCACGCCTTTACGACAATTTGCAAAGCTCGACTTCGTCAACCGCACCAAACGTCTTTTATTCACCCGCCCAGTCCTCCGAACGGTTTACATGGATGTCTCTTGAAAACTCATTCTCGTTGCTCCCCGTCAGTTTCCTGTTGGGCAATGGAACGTTTCTGCGGCAGCCCAGGAGGTGGTGGCACAGCCAAAATGAATGCTTAATGGAAACACAGTGTGTCACCCACACCCAATCGACAAAAGATGGGGTCGCTTTTGTTCTTAGTAGACCAATCGAGTAGTCATGACCGTTGCATTCAACAATGATCTTAAGCTTCAAACTGATGATGCTTAAAAGCCATAATGGAAAGACACGAAATGAACTACTATGATCAACTTCAACAAAATAGGCTTTGATGCAGTGTAAGGTATCTAGTAAGGAGACCGCAGACTGTCGGTGCGTATTCTAATTTTCGTTGCTATGAACAAGTGGATAGTAATCATATCAAATGTCAGTAAAATTGACAAGATTGGTACTGAAGACAGGACAGCCGTCGGCAGATGGAAGGGGTGATGGTGACAGAATTTATAAATCTTCCGCAATGTGGAAGCAGACAGGTTTCCCACGCCTCAGTTACACTATATTACGAATTATATGTTGTCGCGGTCAACGACTCGCAGACTGACGAAAAGTACTCACCTATTCAAAAACTTCGTAGGTACCACAAGTTTGGAGATCGCGGTTGGACAACCACTGTGATCATAAGCTCCTGTCTATTCAGAAATAGTTCAGCTCCCTAACGAGCTTGCCACATTGAATTATCCAAACCACTTTACTGCAAGATCATCTTTCTGTGTGGCACATTCGGAGGCAGACTGTACAACTCAGTCGCCGCAATAATTGGGTAGTGGAATGGCCACATGGAATTTGCTTTCATATGACGTACGTACGCACTTTAAAAGATTCTATCGTCGCTGGAAGTTGCGAAATGTATGAGGTGAGCGTAGAATTTCCACTGGCTTATTATAAACACCAGTCATCAGAAGTTTATCTGACTAGTAGACCAGCTTGCTCACGGTGGAAAATACTCTTGACCACTCAGCCAAATGCCCATAGCCTTCCGACTGCAGCTCTACCATCAAAATTTCCAAAAAGTTTGTTCATCCAGCGAATGTGTTCTTGTCATCGGATAATTTCGCACCCAACTCGGCTCGAATCCCCTTACTTTTCACTTGCCTTCTGCATAAATTCAATGGATAGAGCAGAGTGAAACGGATTACGCCGGCTGCTGTTTTGCGCAACGGTTACAAATCCTAGGTATCGTAGTGATCTGGTTCCGCTTATGAGTATTCAGGAGGGGTAAGAATCCCGGTAATCATCCGACAAACACCAGCGAAGCCATAAGAATGTGGGGCAGTACTATGAGTCCCCTTAATACGCAGGGGATTGCAACTACACTATTAGTGAGTCGTGCCTGTCGTGAAATTGGAAAGGGATACCTGCCACACTAGGACCACACATCTGCAACCTCTGAGTTGAACTTTCCGTCACGAATCTGGCTACTGAAATGGGTGTAAGTAGTCACACATCGTTGTGCAAAGAAAAGGCCGGACTGAGGAAGATCACGGCACCGCGATTGACTCTGATGGTGGTGAAGGACTGTGGGCAATCCTCTCAATTTATGGCACATCTGAAAGGCTCGCTAATCATAGTAAAGCATGCTGCTCATCAGTGAAAGTCCGCTCCCGGGTGTGCGGTGAGGAAACCTCACTTCAATATTTTGTTTGATGTAGAACAATTCGGCCCACTGTCACCAGCACTCCTGAACTTCGGACTTGGTTCACCACCTGAGTAGGCAGTAGAGGAACGCGCTGATGTACAACCAAGTTCGAAAACCTGTCATGCCCCATTACACTTATCTCAGGCCTTTCAACGACGACCACTACAACGGCTTAGGCATCTATTATACACGTGTGGTGCTGAAAGTACCAAACAAATAATGGCCCCTATACAATGCCCAAGGTGAAGTCTCCTCCGGGGAAAATTGAAGAGGTGGCTCACTACGATCACAGATGATATGGGGCAACTTGGTCTCCACGTTGCTTACAGACTTCTCCACCAGAACCAGAACCAGTTGGTGATTCGCGAAGGCCGACATCGCTACCCAAAATGTTTCTGAAGCCTACCAGAGAACAGTCACTTAAAGGTAAAGTGGGTAAGTGCTGAAATGTGGGGTACTGTATATGGAAGGAGTGGCTTTGCCAATTTCATACGCAAACTCAAGCAAAGCGACGGATTATCCTGATATGCGTAAAGCAATCCCAAACCCATAGTGTTCCGCATCATTCCAGTGCAAAACCCCTGCTTCCGATTATTTGCCCCGATGGAGTGAAACACTAAGATCCATTGTAACATTGCCCTCTCTCGAAATGCTGAGAAGTAGAAACGATATTCACGGTCGTTTTGTATGTACCAGCCTGAAGTTCTAGGGAAATCCGTTTTGTGAGGACTAACATGGGCCAAGAAGATGAATCCAGCTGTCAAAAAATGTGTGGTACAACGGAATGAGGAGGAACTTATTCAGTCAGTCATTCAGCTCAGAAACCGTGCACCCAAATGCAGTAGTTCCAGCTGCTACAGTTTCGTTCACTGATGAGAAGGGAATGAGAGCCATGGGTTGAAGGTGATGGCCGAATACGTCCAGTGATGACAAATGGATCTGTTGGTCCGGTACGGCAGGAAGTGAGAGCCATGCAGTGAAGGCGATAGCTTTGATGCAGCAACAACATTGGTGGGGGCCAACATAGGGTTCGTGCTAAATAATCCCTTGACAAAATTTCTTCATGCGCCGAGACCTCGAATATCGTTGTTGCAGTGTGTGCAAAAACAGGCGAAGGACGCACAAAACGCTCGCAGGCAGCTAACTTGACACACAATAGTCGCTCAAAAACCTTCCGTAAATGTGAAGTCCACTTGGTAATGGGAGATTGAACGAAGAAAAGTCAATTGCTGAACTACAGTAATTTAATGGGCTTTCCCTTTCTGTACTGGCAAACTACGTAAGGGCGGTATGCTTCTGTCCGAATGATGGATTCAATACTACTAAGGCCCTGTTAAACAAGCAGCTTTGTTTTTCATCCTACTTTCGTTCAACTGTTATCCGATTCTCCGCCGGTAAGAAGAACAACGACGCAGATCTACAAACTGAGCACACGGTTTGCAGATCAGGTGGATGTTGCTGTTCCCTGAGCTTGCAGACGTTGGGATATCGTCAAGCGTGCGAACAAATCAACGGCTACCTCATCTAAAACCGATTAATGCATCCCAGCTACCAATAGTTTAATATATTGTCGAAATGAGCACAAGAAATTCCACCCTGCCACGGCAACCAGCAAAACGTAAGAATGAATTGCAAGAGTCATATTTCATAAACATCACAACAGCTACAGAAGATTTTCTAAAAACCACAGCTGAGCGTACCGTAAGTGATAGTTTAGTGTCGTCCTTCGGTTGCATGTGCTAATTCTTCGTAGACTTCAATAGCTATCTGGGCTTCTGCCTTTGATACATCTGTTTGTGCTGATAACAGCTCTGCCTGTGCTCGTGTTAAGCCCTCCTTGACTGCGTGGACGTCAAGCTGATCCAGAGTGGCAGCTTCCTCGGCGAGAACCTGCATGCTGGAATCGCTGTTGACTGTGACAGTCCCACTGCTCACTAGAAGGGAACAGTAACACAAAAAGAGAAAGACCAACGGTGGAATGATCAATATAGTTATAATTCAGGGTTCAGCTAAGAACACAAGGTGTGCGCCACAGTGAGAAATGGTTATTGAAAGGCGTATTAGATATGGCGTGTAAGATGTTCCATTTGCTAGTCACGGGAAAGTATGACAATATTTCCCCAACTGAAAGGAGACTGCATCAAATTAATCACGCCTGTTGTCTGAATTGGCAACAACATCAAAATATGTGTGTTTTACTACCGCATAACTGTATGCTGTTTTGGTTTAATAAAATCCTGTCATGAATAGGATTGCAGAGTGGAAAGGAAAAACGGTAAAGATTAAAATGTACCTCATAGGCTTCAAGGTGTCAACACGTCCAAAATTCAGTCAGACGAACCGGATACCAGTTAAAACTAAAAGCAACCACAGAACTGTGCAGCAACGGAATTGGCGTTTCTACGAACAGTATGTGTTCAGGCACAGCGGACAAGCCTTGCTATTCCCTACCTCACGACATCCTCTTGAACAGACAGCATCGATGAATGGAATCAGATGGAAGTTACCCAACTCGAATTACTCGAAACCTAGGGGTTCAATGACACATCATAATCGCATTGACCATCGGCTGGTTTCAAGGTTCCCGAGTGCACTGAATTAAGACCCGATGGACAGCGGCCTGTGGAGCAAGCCAAACCAGGTTTGATTGATCAGTTGAGCATCAGTACTATGTTAACTGTTTCCTCTTTTCTTCATAAACACAGTATTAAAAACACATTCTTCTCACTTCAAAATGTCTGTCGATAACCACAAGATTGGGAAGAGCATAGTGCCGACGAAGAATTACACTAAAATTCCAAAGTTAACCCTACAATAACAGATTATCAGCTATAAACAGATTAACAAGAGCACGCTGGTTTCAGCAGCTGGGGAAGTCAGTTGGGGATATAGGCATCCCATAAAACACTTGTTTCTGGGTTATAGATCAACTAATTTTTCAGAAATTAGAGATTCAGTTAGCTGCATCATTCTTCGCCATTTCAGAAATATTACACAAGACCTCGCTTATTCAATTGGCTAGTTGCACTTTACAGGTGTTAGCGAATTTCTTGTCCTCCAAGNTCATACGGGCAATATATATATATATATATATATATACCACATTCAAGGAGTCACAAAACTTATCTTTGATGGTGTCAGAGCTGCAGTCGGTTGAGGCTTAAGAAGACAGGACAAACAGACAGTGATCAACTTCCCGCTTGTGGGACTCTGTCACGGACGTTGAGAGGCGAATCGTCTAAGGGCAACTGATAACGGGTATCTAGTCAAACAAGGATCCCTCCGGCAGATGGCTTAGGACTATTCCGATCCGGCACATCCTGTTGCAGCAACCTCTGGATTACAAGAGGTGCTCATCCGGAAGCGAGTGGGGAGTGATGGGGCAGTTAGCTCAACATCTGTGCTTGTTTCTTGGATTCTTGTTTCTGATACACAGCACACAGCCATGTCAAGCGAGTCCAGTGTGAGAACAAGAGCAACTTGTTGTCCTGTTTGCTTTAGAGTACGAACATTGAAAGCAGCCAGACAGACTGGGCGTCGAGGATTGAAGATTGGTTTCGAGCTGTCTGAGGATGTTAGCCCCAGACGACACGCGGATGTTTCTGCCCAAACCAATGCAGGACAGGGTTATCAGTACCAACCAATGGGCTTACAAGGAGAGAGTTATTAACCGGCTGGGGGGAGGGGGGAAGAAAAAGCATGTGAAAGAGAAAGAAGGGAAGCGTCAGCAGTAGTCTGTTTTGGCGTGCCCGCCTGTTGTATGCATCAAATAAGACGACCCGGTTAATGGAACCACGCGGTGGCCGATGTGGCATAACAATGTTGTTAGTTGTGGGTATCACGGTTGTTCGTGGGATGGAATACTGACAGGGCGACCAGACCTAGACAGGAGGACGATTCGGGTCCACAACCAAAGTTTTGGTTCCAAAGCCTGACCGCAAGGCAGCAGTATTTGGCGGGGAATACAGGTGCATTATCATTGTTATAGAACAAGTCCCAACACATGTTCCAACCCACCACTTGGAGGGCCGGGAGTGCTTAGATCAGACTTCTAACCATTAACCAAACTGGTATGAGAAACCCTACGCGTGTTTAACGGACATCCCCCAGTATAGCTCAGTGGGTCATCATCATGGACAGCATGACATCAGAATTCAACACTGATGCTTCGCTGCCGTACAACCATGATTTATTTGAAAGAATTATGATGAAGAAAAGAATAAATGTGGACAGCGAAGGGACTTAGTGCTACCTTACTACAATCATTCCGAGGTGCCTACGCCTCCAGACACTCATTCAGGCAATCTGGATAGAAAATGACAACAAGATTGCCACTGACATCGGTTGGCAGCTATATCTTGCAGCGTCTCCAACCAGGCACAGCGAAGATCACGCGGTCCCCATCCTGGAGGCGAGTAGCACCGACAACACCCAAACGTTTAGTAATCTCCATCATACCCCTCTAACAGGTCAAGGGTTGGCCACCTCTCTGCTTCCACCACTCTGAATTGGGCATGGAAAACAGCACTCTCTTCGGAAAACGATGGTTTGGCATACGCAACACATGCCCCAATCAACACAGCTTCTGGCGCTGGACACATTCATCAATGGAAGTCCCCGTTGCACAACCGAAAACTCGCTTTCTAATTTCCTCGTTACGGATTCAAGGATACATCACTTTGATGCCATAGGTGTCTCAAATTAGCAAACGCGACCCGAGCCTTGCGGATTCGCGCATTGACCTCATCTGCCCCACTACAATCAGAACTAATACAATTTCCAAGATACGTAAAACGCTCCACAACTTCCAGTGTCTCTTCCTGGATTGTAAGTGGCGTGTTCAGTGACTGCATGTCCAGCAGCATGACCTTACACTTTGTGGGTGCAAAGTGCATAAGAAAGGACGGGATGACTTTGGCCAGTTCATCCAAAACACCTGTGCCTTCTCCTCCCCTTCGAAGATGAGAACGATGTCGTCTGCGTATTCCAGATCAACAAAGTTTTCGTCACAGGCTATTTGAGCACCGGGGTTTTGGAGACCTTCCAGCGTTCGTCTCATGATATCATCGATCACAGGAATGGGGAGAGTAAACATCCCTGACGGACACCACATTGTGTACGGAAGCTTTTGAAGAGCTCTCTGTATGCTCTCACACGTCCGGAAGCCTGGGAATACAAAGAGCTTATAATGTTCACGAACTTCCGGGGCATTCCATGGTGGGCAAGCGTATCAAGAAGAACAGACCGATCAACCGAGTCGAATGAGCCTTGGAAATCCAGGAACACTAAAATTGTGGGTCGCTTATACGTATGGCGTTGTTCTAGCACCTGACGAAGTGTGAAGATTTGGTCAACGCAACTCCTACCAGGCCGGAATCCCGCTTCCTGCTCTCGAGTGAGTGTTTCACGAGCCACCATAACGCACCAGTGACGCCAACAGCCACGTTACGACCGGGGTCAAACTGATCCCCCTGTGGTTGCCACGCTCACTACGAGTCCCATTTTTTGAAAATGGGCACCATCACCGACTCTCCCCAGTTGCTGGGGCATACTCCTTTTACCAAATGCAAGCAAACAGATCAGACAAGCGCTGACTGAGGATTTAACCCCCGTCTTTGGACAATGCGGGTGGGGGTTCACCCGGACCAGAAGCTCGGTGGCGCTTGAGAGAACACATGCAGTCATAACCGTCCGAGGCCGTAGGGAGTTCCACGTTCACCGTCCAGGGTCCTACGTCAACTCTGGGCTCCAGATGAGTGGCAGCTGGTTGCCACGATAACTGTTGTTCGAAGTATTCGGCCCACCGGTCAAGGCGCTCTTCCTTATTCAAGATTGTCACTCCCTTCTGATCCTTGATGGTTTTGCTCACAGGAGATTTCCGTGGGCCGGTCGCGCGGATCAACTGAAATAAGCTTCGGGCATTACCGGCTTTCTGTGTCCACCACACTTCACGGTCGGCTTGCGCGCTTACTTTCACTTGACGCGTCGTCGCATCAAGTTATGTTCGGGGCCGGCTGGGATATTTCTGTGAGATTTAAGCAGTGCCACCATTCGGTCTGATATCCAGTGCTTGACTGAGCCTGGTAGCACCGTGCCACAAGCAAAACTCCCAGCACGGCGTGAAGAGTTGGCGATTTCGTCCCAGTGTCAATTCACATCTGATGGTGGGGCATTTGGAAGAGACTCTAGAAGACGATTCTGGTAAGTTCGTCTAACACCCGGATCTGCCAGCCTTTCAGTTGCCGGACGATTTTTTCGCACCTTACGCGGCCCTGGAAAACGAAAAGAGAAGCGACTCCGGACGAGTGCGTGGTCAGAAGCCAAAAATGCGTCCAAAAACGACCGGCAGTCAGTTACTGATCCGCGCCATCGGTAACTGATGGCAATGTGGTCCATTTGAGTTTGTGGCCGGCATGCCGTTGGAGGACACCATGTGGCCAGACGACTTCGGCTATTTCGGAAGTTGGTACTGCATAAAAACAGCCTGCGATCAGCACACAGCTGGAGCAGTCGTTCACCATTGTCCGTACGTACCGAGTCCAATCCATATCGACCTCCTAATTGAGTCTCAGATACGCTAAGCCTGTCCACTTGTGCATTCAGATCTCCGGCAACCACCACGATATCTGAGCTTTTCGCTCGCCGCAGCAGGACATTCAGGGCGTCGTAAAACCTGTCTTTGACAGCGTCGGAGCTACAGTCAGTTGGAGCATAAGCAGACACGATAAACAGACATCTCTCAACTTCCCGCTTGTGAGACTCCTTCACAGACGTTGCCAGACGAACCGCACAGAGGCGACTATCAACAGGTATCCAGTCAAGCAAGGATGCTTCCGCCCGCTGACTCAGAACGATACCAACCCCTGCACATCCCGCCGCAGCAGCCTCTGGATCACCAGAGGTGCGTAGCCGGAAGCGAGTGGAGAGTGATGGGGCGGTTAGCTCAATCACTGTGCTTGCATCTTGAATTCTTGTTTCTGAGACACAGCACACATCAATGCCAAGCGAGTCCAGCGTGAGAGCAAGAGCAGCTTGTTGTCCCGCTTGCTTCAGAGTGCGGACATTGAAGGCGGCCAGATAGACTGGGTGTCGAGGCTTAAAGATTGTTTTGGAGATACCTGAGGATGTCGGCGCCATGTGACGAGCAGATGCTGCACGCAAAACCGATGCAAGACGAACGGAGTCATCAGTCCTAAGTGCTGGGCCTACAAGAGTAGAGTTATTAATGGGGTAGGGAGAGGGGGAAGAAAAAGTATGTGAAATAGAAAGAAGGGAGGCGTCAGCAGTAGCCTGTTTTCGCTTACCCGCCCTGCTGTATGCAGCAAGTAAGGCGACCCGGCTGATGGCACCACGCGACGGCCGATGTGGCATGAGTTTATTGTTAGATGTAGGTATCATGGTTGTACGTGGGCTGGGATACTGTCAGGGCGCCCACACCTAGACAGGAGGACGATTAGGGTCCTCAACCAAAGCCTTTGGCTCAAAAGCCTAACCGCAAGGCAGCGGTGTTTGGCAGGAAATACAAATGCATTACCATTTCTACGGAACAAGTCGTCACGCGTTCCAACCCCCAACCTGGAGGACCAGGAAACTGTGTCCGTCAGACCTCTAACCACTGACCAACCTGGTATGAGAGACTCTGTGAGTGTCGCAGGGACACCCCCCAGTGTAGCTCAATGGATCGCTGAGGTGCGCAAACCGTCACACCACGGTAAGGTCCAGTCCAATCGTGACGGTCGATTGTTTACTGGGATCCAGTCCAGTAAGGCGCTTTCAGCCTTGGGGCTGTGTGCAACTTCCACACCGTAGATACCACGAGCCATTGCGTCAGGATCACCGGATGCCCGAGGAGTGAGATTTGGAACATCTGGGCTCGTCCTAAGCGGCTTGAGGAGCACGACCGAAGTAGGGTCTTGTATGCGTGTTTCGGAGACACAACATACATCGATAGAGAGGGAAAACAAGGTTTCAGCAAGGGATGCCTGTTGCCCAATTTGACATAGAGTATGGGTATTAAAGGCTGCAACTTGGATCAGATCTTTTGAGGTCGCAAGTCAGCAAGACGCATGCCAATCCATCATCTTCGAAGAATTACCATAGCTCAGCAGTATCGATCTAAGCTAGCTAAACAAATCCCTGCAGTAAACCAATACTGTACTGGTAGCGAGCACGTGGATGAAGCATGGTATGTGGCGTTCAGTGCTGCCTGACTTCTCTGATACGATCAAATAACCACTAGATATCGTCGAAATCGCTAGCACTGGCTGATACTAGGAAATCCATACCAGCAGGCAACAAGTACGCCGGCGCACGCAAATCCCTCAAACTTTAAATATTGGTGAGCCCAAGGAAAGCCCGAGAACTTTGATGGACATCGAAATTCCAGGAGATGGAGAAGGTTTCTGCTACCGGAAACAGCCGTGTCCTATACCAATGGATACAATTGACTGGCCATAGGAAGGCGACGGTCAGTGAAACGATAAATGGAGAAGGAGGCTCATTAATTCACTCATGATTATGGAAGATTCACTATCAGTCTCTAATGCCTGTGGGGTCGAAGTGCTCCCAGGGCATTCGCTCACAGATATCCAGTACACAGACGACCATAGCTCTTCTTGGATCTGACGCCGTCCTAATGCGAACAATAGTAAATAATCTAAATAATTTTGCCTTACGGTTTGGCATGCGCTTCACACCTGCAAGGTGTAAAGCGCTGCTGCAAGACTGGGTGGGTTCGAGCCCTAACCTCATGCTTGCGAATGAGCCGATTGAAGTAGCAGACAAAACTGTCTACGCTGGCAGCTGCAGACCCGGTGGTCTAGCCAAAGATGATATTTTCATTCAGATTGGAAAGGCCAGAACAGCATTCGTGAACCTCCATTAACCGTGGCGTGGGCGTGACATCAGCGTATCTGTCAACAGTCCAGTCTACAGTGCTGTGGTGTGCTCCATATTATTATACGGGCAAGAAACGCAACCGCTGCGCGCTGAGGACGTCAAAGAACTTTCTGTGTTTGATCATCGATGTCTTCGGAGCATTGCCCGAATCCAGTAGGAACACTGGATCAGCAATGCTGAAGTACGTGTACCAGTTGACCGACTTCCTCGAACAGTCCTTTTCGCACAACCACGCGAAGCGTGGAAACGAGCTAGGGAAGGTCGAACAATGACTTGGCAGCGAAGTACGAAAGCCATTATCAGCAAACTCAACTACGCTGGTCATTGACGCCTGTCTGCCCGAGATGTGACACCCCACTGACTAGAGACATTGTCAGAAATGGGCTAGTCGCACCTTGAATCGCTCTCAAGCATCCAAGTTGTTGCCTTCAGTACATAGCTGCCCTCCCGATCTCCCCAATGAAAAGTCCACCGACACCTCTGTATTGACACGTCGATTAGTCCAGCTACCGCTTCCAATGCGTAACTATCTGTCACACCTCCTCAACTCATCGACAGACGAAACTGTGGCAGCTATAACCACTGTAAGACAAGTACGTGGTTTTACCAGTGAAAATGATGATGCCGAGCCTCCACAGTCACCTTTCCAAAGCAATGGGATTGTAAAGTCAGATTGAAGTGCTTCGGGTGCTACCTTGTGGTCCTTGGACGCTGAGGTGAACGCGGAAGCGGATTGATTTGGTAGGGTGCCACTTCTTTTAAAGAACTTGTCAGACAGTCCCATGTGAATTTCAGTTGAGTTCCTCAGCTCACAAACCGTGCTTCGAAGGGCAGTAGTTCCAACGGCCACAGCTTCGATCACCAAGGATAAGAATAAGGGAGTGAGAGCCAATTGTTGGAGGCGATGGCCCAATCAGTTCACTAATGTCAGATGGTTCTGCTTATTTGATTGGGCAAATATTGAGAGCTTCGCGGCGAAGGCGATAGCACTGATGCATGAGCGCCATTAGCTGTGTGACAATACCAGGATCACTAACCATTGGCTTGTCTCGTCCCGTGGTCTCCATGCGGGGAGACAGAAGTCATCAACGCGACTAAGTTAACCGATAGGGGATTTCATGCTTCGTTGTCAAGTCATGGGTGCTCTCCATCCGACACAAGACTGGTCGAATAGGGCTCTACGGGAAAAACAGTCCTCTGAGACACGAAGTACGCTGGCTAACCAGCGTAATCTCTAGTATGAACAGCTCGTCCATCGACGGAGTGACTTTCCCGAAAATTACCTGACGTATATACGTAATGCACTACTCAAAAGGTTGCTAAAAATTCTTCGACAGTCTCCAAGTTTTCGTCAACCTTATGTTCTACTTGAAACATAAGTTTGACGGAAACTCGGGTACTGCGCCTACCTGATGAGCCCCAAGAAGGGCGAAACCGGTCGTGGGCTGTCGAAGAATGGCGGTAGTTCATTGCCGAATCCGAACCAGTCAGACGCGGCATGTAATGAATGAAAACCGCCTTGTTGTTCCCTTTGGTCTTAGCTTTGTTGAGGTCTGGGTCACGGCAGTTAACCATCCCATTGCAGGATGTCTGGACATACAGGCTGCGTAGAAGTTCGGCACAAAATGTAGGCGGCCAGCGCCGTGGTTTCCACGTTCTTCATCGTGCTAAGAGTGACTCACAAAACACCGTCCGTTAACATTAGATGAATTAGGCTTCCGGTTAAGGCCTTAAGCTTAACAATAACATATTAGAATACACTGTACCCGTTTCCCAAGTATTCTGAGTTCCCACGCATATAAAACGCAGGAGTTTTTTGTGTACTGATGTGTATTGGCACAGGTCACTTACAAAAGCCGAACATCGGTCTGCATGAACTCTCGTTGCAGCTGATTGTGGACACAAAATTATAATGTGAGAGCAGACGGCGGCTGAGCGTTTAGCAAGACAGAATTAAAGAGTTGGGTTGGGTTGGGCAAGGACTGCTTCGGTGTCCATTGTGACAGTCAAGGCGTTAGACGATGAATTCGGGCTGGTTTGAATCCTGGTGTCCAGAGCACCTGTAAGGCGGAGGAAACTGGAATTGAACCAAGGAAGGGTCTTATTTGCCAGTTATTGAATCTCATTGGCCAATTGTCTCACATTTTGGTTAATTCGCTGGTAGTGGGCGATTGCCGCCTTCAGGGTTTTCAGTAGTGGGTTGACTTTTCATATCTTACAGGCAATCGTGTATTCCCGCTTTCTGTGCTGAGTTTCGCACAGGTCTAGTGGGACCAGTGATTCGAACATCTCATATCTTAGCGGACTGAGGAATCGCAGCCCAAACCACCGCAACTGGATACTCGTAATTTGCTGCCGCACAATGTGCGTCCCGAGGTCTGATCAACTGGCAATCCAGTGGAGTTAATCGCAGTTCCCGGTAGGTGCTGTGCATTGGCCTGTAATGGGTCTACCATGAACAGAAATTTCATGTTAACTTAATCGTTGCTGAGCTTCTCGGATGCTGAACAAGCTGAAATTACGTTGTTTTACTGTCGTAAAGCAGCATGCAAATTCGCCAGCCCACGCCAGAACAAGAGGAGACGCGAAGGCCTGCTAGCCCAACATTTCGAGTACACAGCCCCCGGGCTGACACTACAGACGAACTATGTATACAACCTCGAGAGGTGTCACATGTGAAACAATTCGGGATCAACACTACCGTCCATCTGACCATTCGTTCAACTGTAGCACCCTTTCGGTACCTAACTGTCATGCCACCAGAAGGAAGCACGAACCACGGACCTTCCGATCAGTAAATCCGCGCTCTAACCAGTGCGCTATCTCGCCCCCTCTGACCATTACGATTATAGAGTTCTAAGTGACTTCGCTGATAAGGTTTAAAACCAATCCTGGCATTCCGAGTCTGGACCTAGGCAATCAGGTACTGTTGAGGCTTCGTGCCTCCTACGGCAATGTAGCTCTGCACCAAAACGGAGCCCCCATGTTATGCCACTGATAGTATTATGGCAATGACACTCACCAAAATAGGACTTCACTGTACCGTCCGATTCGGTAACCGACACAAGTCCCGGCATCAGGCAAGCTATTGTAGGGACATGTTCAGCCAACACGCCAAATCGTCCTGTGAGTGTTGGTACATCCACTTGTCTGACGACTTCTTTGTTGTAGAACACCTGTCCAGTTGAGGCAAACGTCAATGTGAGTTCTGAATGAACCCTGTTAGACGTTGACAGATTACGCAGGCCATAGAAGGCACATCGGCGGGCAAGATTCCCTAGGACAAACTGAAGAATATATACGTAACATGTATAAACCCACCATGGGGAGCGCGGGGTTGGCGATCGGAGCGATGTGCGACTAGGCCTAGCGCCTTAATTGCTGCAAGCCCATTGGTCGACAGTTCCGGAAGCAGAGAAATGACTCACAATTTTGCGATAGGAACTCACATGTAGATTCCAGTCTTATCCTACCTAAACGTTGTGAACTGCCAAGGCGGTGCACTTCGCAGCTGACTACCTGCTCTAGTTACTAATAATCTTCAGTGCCGCCGAGCCGATCCAAATTCGTGGTGGACTCCTGCTCTCAATTGTCAGGAAGAGAGGCTCTGAAAACTGACACGGAAGGCTCGTTTCCGGGTAACTGTTACCGATTTCACGGATAATTGAATTTAACACAGTGAACAACACGATGCCCACGGAGCTCGTAGTTTTCACGAGTTGCTGCAAAACGAGCGGGCTTTGCTTTTTGCTGTCCTGGCCCTGGAGTTCACGGCAAGGTCCTGGTGTAGCCGGCAGGCTCCATATGTAGTTTGCTGCAGAGTTATGGAACGTAGAAAGCTCCTTTATAGGTATCTTAACGTTGAAGATGCCGCTGTCCGACGTAGAGGAGAAGCTGCGGAATGACGCCTGTCTCCGTGTTCGCCTGTCACACGGAACAACACCAACCAGGCAAACTGGTCTCCGTATAAAAACTCTGGACCAATACTGTTCTCCTTAGCGCACAACCAGGGAGCATAGATCCCTTGCACTAAGGGCAATGACGCAGGACTCTGGGGATATCATGATGGGCGATAAGAAAGAACCCGACCCAGGAAGCTTGGGCGAAAGCTTCGAGCCTGTGTATCAGTCCGTGAACCAGTGGATCCTTGCAGATTTTCACTATGTTCTAGAAGCACTGCTAGACACTTTCCTATGCGAGTCCTCGTGCTGGCAAAATTACTGCCCTGCGCTGAGAACTTAAAGAGCAGTGCTACCCCCTTTTTTCGCTCGTGCCTTTCAGGTGAACGACAACCTCAGAAGGACAAGAACACAACGGACCCGGGAAACATGGGCAAAAGCCTCGACCCTGTGTATCAATCCGTGAATCCGTGAAAATCTGCAAGGATCCACTGGTTCACGGACTGATACACAGGCTCGAAGCTTTCGCCCAAGCTTCCTGGGTCGGGTTCTTTCTTATCGCCCATCATGATATCCCCAGAGTCCTGCGTCATTGCCCTTAGTGCAAGGGATCTACGCTCCCTGGTTGTGCGCCAAGGAGAACAGTATTGGTCCAGAGTTTTTATACGGAGACCAGTTTGCCTGGTTGGTGTTGTTCCGTGTGACAGGCGAACACGGAGACAGGCGTCATTCCGCAGCTTCTCCTCTACGTCGGACAGCGGAATCCGTGAAACTCTGCAAGGATCCACCGGTTTACCTACTGATACACAGGATCAAATGTTTCGCCCAAGCTTCCCGGGTCAGGCTGTTTCTTATTCCATCGCGTTGAATTTCTTTCGTCCTATCCACCGAGGCAAATTGAGCTCATCCTGGATCAGCCGCACGAATGACTTTACATGCTTCATTTTTATGTTTGCCCGAGTGACGGGGTAGCGGTGCTCCTAGATGTGACGAATTGGAAGGATCGGGATATAGATGCGTAGTGAGCCGAACCGTGTTTCCGTGCCACGTATGCATAAGCGAGCTGGTGGGTGAAGTTTGGCCATGTGGTGAAGCCAAACTAGGTCGCCGGACAGCCGCAAACGACAGGTTGACCGGATCGTTCGGTACCCACGGAATTCATGACTTCAGTGACCAAGTTCGGTAGTGGTGTGGGGAATAGATCGCTGGCCACCCCTGACAAGTGGGATCGCGATATTGCCTTTGAGATGTTGATATCTAAGGTGTGTATTTTTCATAGTGTGCGGCCTTACTGTGGACATACGGTGGTCCAGGTTTCACATTATATCATATGCTGAATCGATAGACAGTGGCGCTGTCTGTGGCGGAGGCTGGCTTTTGGGGGGAACCAGATGAAAACAGCGGCAAAGCAGATTTGCCGGTCTTCAGTTCTGTGCATATGAGGAAGCATAATTCTGCTATCGTACTCTGGTCGTTGTCACGGGTACGGCGGCACTGTATGAGACATTCGGCGAGCGACTCCTCGTGTCTCAAACCTCGAACTGGATCGCAACGCTGAATAGCGTTGAGCTTTTGATCTTGTACAGTCACTGCTTTAATATTAGGCATTGAACTTGGCCATGAGAAGGGTGTGGAGTTTTGTACCTTTCTTTTGCTTTCATTATAACGTTACGTATTTCATCAATTGCATGAACGTGCTTGTTTGAATACGCAAAAACCGCAAAAACGCGCATTTCGACAATTTACATACAACACAGGCGTGGTCGCATGCTCCGACTTTCTCTTCTTATTTCACTCGCGCTTACAGCGGTCATTCGCGAGCTTCATGTGCTAACTCTGGTATCAAAACATCTTCGACTGTCTTCGGAGCTTGTTGTACGTGAGAGCTTCTCGGAAAGAAGACCCCTGGACATCCACGATCGGATTATTATTTATTCACTGACTTGGGCTAACGGCGAACTATTCCAAAGAGAACAATTCTTAGTGAGTCTGTTCCATTAGACCCTTTTTATTATTGTGTATTCAATTCAGAGTGATTATATTTATTTCTTTGCCACGCGCTCCTCCTAAAGTAGCTTTTTGGGTACCAAGACCACTACAAGGGCTATAAATTGTATGCCAGGCCTGGGAGTCTCACCCACACAACACACCCCACTTCAGAACTTCCCGTGAGGCCCACAGGATTTCTATGGAGATGGAGTTAGGCCAATTTGTGGACTGTTACGCTGGTGGCGCATACCAAAGCCAGGCGCCCCTAGACGGGTCCATGCTTTTTCCACGAGTGTGCATCAGAAGTGGTTGGTAAGTGGGTCTGCAGGGAGCTATGAACATTTGGAGCGCTGTCAACTATGGACCAACCTAACGTACTAATTTTGGACTTCACAGGATCCTTTCTGATCCGATGCGTCAAATTGTCTCTTGGGCCACTGTCCGGTCGTATCTGAGAGTACAGGAGGTTGGTAGATGTTGAACATCATTATTGTAGTCGTCTAGAATACTGCATTTTAAAGCACAATGTGGTGAGCAGACGTGAGAGTTCAACAAATAGTGTAGTTTTTCCAGTAAGCGGATTTTACTGTATATACCCAAAAAAATGAAAACTTCAACAATCACATGGACTTACAAGCTACAAACTTTACTTTTTCAGAAAGCACCCCAAAACACAGAATAAAGGGAGTCTTTTCACACGACGAACTAGATGGAAACACCAAAAACACAGATGCTGTTTTCACCCTGGCGGTTGGTATCTTAATTGCAATCTCACACAGATGGTAAGGCCAATCCTTAGAAGCACGCCCGAAATTTCTGTGAAACCGTAGTGTGAAACAAAGAAAGTTTTTTACGTTTTATTCGGTACCACAAAATCTCCTATGAGATTAGCAGTTTTGCAAAATTTTGTTTAGGCACACTCATGGTCTAATTCGGACGCGAAACTCATTTTATTGATGGTTGCCGTGGCTCAGGAGGTTGTCTCCGTGAGGATGGTGGTATATTCTGTGGAGGAGTTAGGTTCTTCAGGTGTTTTCTTTTGCATTGTATTTGAAAAACTTCTGAGTGTACATGAACAATAATTGTGTTTTCTTCGTCCGCGCAAACTCAAAATGGGGCAACCATTCGCGAGCTATGTAGGAGAAAGTTTCCCATCGTTGCCGCCGTCGTCCCGCCAGTCAAAGCCAGGGATTGCACAAGCCAGTAAGTTTGGTGGATCTTTTTATGATAGTTGGCATGGGCCGTATTGGGTGCAAGGCAAGTCTCTTATATTCACCATTCTATCGGTTCCTTGATAGTGACATGAAGGAATTAGTTGGTTTATGGACGGTGCGAGCAGACAGTAAATACGCTTGCCAGGACTTCGAATTTTCGGCGCAAATTCATTTGGATGAAACGGCCTTTTGTAGGCATTTAACACGCTTGGCCGGCAAATAGTGGGGATACGTTGAACTGCTTGCAGGCCATCAGACCGAGTGTTGCAGTCGTGGTACCTTGATCGTGACTCCGTACTTTTGTCCGTGGACAGCCCCACAAATGTACATCTTGAGTGAGTAATCAGGGTTGTCAGGATAATCAAAATTGCTCAAGGAATCGTGACAAATTTAAACAAGCATGGATCAAGGATACTTTTGAGTCCATCGAGGAGTCAGGGTGGCTGTTTTCTGCCATAGGGCCGCAGCTCGGCAATGTTGTCGCGCTTTCTGACGTAATCGAGCTTGGCTACGTTATGCTTTTCAGTGGGAAAGATATCATGCCGGGATGGTGTTAATTCACTTGTGGACGTAAGAAAAAGCTGCTTCGTCACCTGACATTTTGTGCATATCTGAGAATGGGGATCATCCACTGCGATGCACATTCACGTCAATACTGCTCAAGCTATCTCCGAATATTATACCGCACGCAAGGCAACCTTCTCAAAAAACGATGTCGTGTCGGATTTCAGTGAACAAACTGATATAATTTGTTCCGCTTGCCAATTATAGCGCATCCAAATGCCATTCGAGTGTCCACATGGGTGGAATTAACATTTAAAATTTTGTAACTTTTCTCGAAATTAAAGAACACCGTGTACCTTCAAAGTATACAGTGTTTGATTTCGTGCTTTTCTGGTAAACTGGCAATCAGACGCCAATTTTACTCACCTAAAGAAAACGCCCTGAACAACAAATCACTGAAACGTCCTGCCGGAGTTGGCTAACTTCCCCAGAAGTTAATAATAATAATGATAAAAATAATGTTTATTCCCAACTGGTGGGTGGCATACCGTCAGGCATGATCATAATGTTACAGTCAGAATAAAAGCACGACTGAGGGGGTTGCGGGTACAGGGGAGTGCGTGGAAAAGAGGCAGCGTCACAAGCATCGGGGAATACCCGATGTAATAATAATAATAGGTTTATTTCCCAACTTGTAGGGAACATGCCGTTTGAGATATGGTCGGTTGGTTACAACCTAAACGCGGCAGGTAACAACACAATGGGCATGCTTAGTACGTGAAAAGTCGCCACAGTTGTGGGAACCAAAAAAAACGAGAACAATGGGCATGAGGTACGACAAGTACAAAGATGACGCCAGCTTACCTGAACTAAAACTGAAAACCGTTGCTGGCCCTGAGTGACCTTGGGCGGTCAAGTAAACGGCTAAGGTTACAAAATGCGAAATGAAGATGGAGATGGAAGAATTCGATCTGGAGACAAATGGCAAGTTTTGTCTCAAAAATATGGTTTAAATTGAAACTGAGTAGACTCACTGGTGTCACTGTTGTAGGGAGGCCAGGTGTAAATGGTAGTTTTGATGGGGAGATGGTGCCAATGCCTAGGGCCAATGGAACACCGTAAATTAAATTGAACTTGTGGAGGAGGCAAACCAAAATTGCGGCAGGAAACTAGGTTGGTTGAATCTGAACGATATGTTCAGTGGTTTAGAACTAGGCGTTTTGGGCCAGGTGAAAGATTTGTTTGTGGTTGCGATTACAGGCTCGAGTGGGTGAGAGGCTGCGGTCAAGATGCTGAAGAAAGTAGTCGCGGGAGTGCCATCAGACGGGATATGGCAGTGCCATGCCATGATTGCACTGACATACTTCCGTTTCTGGACAGCCCCGTAACGGTCGTCAAGGTTGCCGCAATCGGACAGGGTATACACACTTCCGTGGCAGCTTGCTCTGGGTTAGACGAGGAGATTGACATAGGTAGGGTCAAGACAATATAGAGCCATCGGTAATTTCGATTCAGTGGGAGGACCATGTGAGTGTAGACCACATACATGCCAGACTGAATAAATAACGGTTGTACGGGGTGTTTGCGCAACTGTAGCCGAAGTTTGAAGCTTGGGAAGAGGGGGATTGAGGAAGAAAGAAGGAATAGGATGAGAGCAGTGACGTCTGGTCGGTGCGAATGTGCATCAGATAAAAAGGTGTCCAACGGAAAAAAATCTAAAAGCGGATGACAGCAAGCTAAATGAACCCAAGAAAGGATGCATTATGTTGGCTGACCTAGAAACCAAGTACTAGCTGGGCCAGAGTAGGTGCCTAGTTTAGGGAAGGTAAAGACTTTGCCGCCGATCCACGGAGGCTAGCCGTTGAACTGGTTTGAACAGGCGATTACATGGCAGTGGTTTTTAGCTCAGTAAAAACAAAAATCCAATCACAGGGTCCCCGTTGTGCAAAGGGGGCCTTATTGTAAACAGGGACAGTAGACAAATAATAAGCGGTTGGGCAACAGCTTCCGAGATCATGGGTAAGAACCGTAATTTAACTGGAATCTACTACGCTAACTCGACCGGAAGGTAAGAGCACAGGTCGCCCGTCACAGAACCACTGCTGTCAGCCCCAAGAAACGAATGATGCATGACAAAAACAGCCATTGGGCGCTAGTTGTGACTGCTGGTAATCAGGAAATAATGAAGGATTTGCGTTTTAGGTGTATATGATTGATTCAGAGAACAAAAGGGAAGAACGTGTGTGTTATGTCTGGATGATGAAGTGGACTTATGTTGGTGCAGCACAATGGTGGCAACTCGTTACACGTCGATGCCAGCTGTGAGCCTCGCACGGTGCCCTCAGTCTACCCCATGCATGAACTTTTCAAAACAAAACGAAATGACCGCTATCATTCGCTTGTATTTCTTGGTGTTGTCGGACAATTGACAACCGGGACAAGTCCAATCCAGCTACAGACAAACAACTCCCATATTTTTCGGTTTACCTCAAATGGTCGACGAAGGTGCCCTGGCAAAATAACCTGAATTCAAACTACGCGGTTGAGTCACGGAGATGCCGCAGTAGGTTTGAATTGATCAAGTGAAGCAGTCACGGTATTCGGAGTTTTTCGGCTTCTAATGTCGCTTTCGCAGCTTTCGCACAATGACACGATGTACATTTATGTGCAGTGTCAGTTAGAATCTATTGAGTATACGGACAACTAGGTACCTGCGTCATTTATCTGGTGTACGTGCCCGAGCCCCCTGTCCATGGGGATGAAATGTATGCGAAAAACGCTGCGATGGGCAGGGAAAATGAATAACAATGATAATAACCGCAATATTTAGTGTCTCCACACTCGTGATAATCACACCAATTGGGGCTGGATTCACAAGACGAGGCTGTCCACTAGTACCCATAGTTGACAAAGTGACCCTCCGGAATCCCGAAGGGCCGCCTTTTCCATAATTTATGACCCAACTATTTTTTTATACACCAATGGAGAAGGTTAAACCTGGCGGCATTCTGCAATACTTAATTGTAAGTGGAGTGTATAGGGGGTTGAACCATCTAGTCTTGGGAAATTGAAGTAAATTAAAAACACTGCGGGTGCTGCTGTCAGAAAAGCTAAGTTTAATTTACCGTCCAAATTTGTTTTCAAATTCAGAATTCATGTTTTCATTTCTAAACTTCGTCAGGATTGTTTGTTATGCACCAGCCTAATCAGTCTCAACAAAGACTGGGAACACTTGAAGGAAGTCCGTTAGGTTAGCGGCCCCCAGGATATTCCAGACGATATCGGGAATGTGCTGTACAGTATTGCAAAAAGCCATAATGAAATTCGTTCAATAAAATGTTCTTTAGAGTGTATCCGATCGCATCGTATATGGATGACACTTTTTTGAATCGAACTTCCCCACCTGCGCGCGCAAACCCACGATGTTTCACTGTGGCGCGCGTTATGGGGTCGCGTTTTTCTGCCTGGCCGAGAGTAGCGTCGTTCGCAGCACTTTCTCATATCCTGGTTACTTTCTGCGCCACGTATTGTCACGTTGTCATTATGGTTGAAGATTTCCATCAGTGCTGCGCCTCTTGGGAGGTTTGTTGAAATTACCTGTGTTACGAATACTTTAGGAGCTTTTCAACTAATTTTAGTTTTTGACGACGGATCACAAAACTCAAAGGAGATACATAGTTTGTTGTTGCCCAAAATTTGTTTTCACATATGTGTGGATCGTTGGGTAAGACGTACATTGTGTGCCGAGTGATCAATCCGCTCTTCGAGGGTCCCAACTGCAACTGCGGTTTGGCTCGACTCCTGCTCTCCAAGGAAACAATAACCTGGCGCTCATTTTCTGGGCACTGGGCATCTTGTTTGCGTTGTTCGATTCGGTAAATGTAGTGGTTGCTGTGGTTTGGTGTCTCCATCTGTCACCCATTTTATTCGTGGATGCGAACCACCAGAACATACAAGGGCAATCACCGGTAAACAGGTAGGTCTGTAGTCATCGGGCTTTGCCTGTGCACGGTTTGAAAGCGGCGTCAAGATTTTATAGAGCTCATGGTCGGCATCAGACAAGATGAGTACAGCAGTTCTGAACACCAAACGGCAACAAATGGCTACTATCTGATGCAAGCAGGAGCTCTGTGAAATCTCGGTGCCCTGTTGTTTAAGGCTTCTGAAACTATAATAATATAATAATGTTTGTTCCCAACCAGCGTGTAACATACCACCAGGCATGATCGTACCGTTACAGTCAGAATAAAAGCATGACTGACAGGATTTGTGAGTACCCAGGATTGCGCGGAAAAGGGACAGTGCCATAAAGAGTGGGAATTATACGATGTAGACATGATCACGCCCACACCGGCATGGGCAGATGAACACGGTTACTAGGACTTTTTATTTTTTTGAAGAACATATTAAGCTGAGACGAGATCAAATCGTTAGGATTTGAAGGTGACGGGCATAAAGAAGACAACGGAGTGCAAAACAAGAGGCATTCTGCCTTGTGTGTGATGATAAAACATCAACTTGTGGAAAGTGAGGAACCAGAACAACGTATCTGGTTAAGCAGCAGGATTGCCAGGATCTGGCGGGTCAATGTGAACTAAAGCCTCAAACCACCGCTGAGGCCCTGCGGCCTTGGAATTGTGGGCTTATAGCCAGAGTAACGAAAAGCGTAAGTGGGGATAATGAAGTGGCGGAATTAGCAGTGCGGATAAATGGTAGCAGGAATCTCAGAATTACAGTGTACAGTGAAACTATAGAGACTCATTGTTGTCACTGTTAGAGTGGAGTCGGGTATAAAAATTCCTTGGGAGAGGGCGTTGGTGCTATCAGACAAGACAGGTGGCTCAAGTCTTTAGAGCGCAAATCTACCGACCGAAAGGTCCGTGGTTCGAAACGACATCTGACTCTCGACTTCCCCAATCTAGAATTGTGCAGCCGGGCAGTATCTAAGCCCTCGTGAATCCTTCTCGTGGCATGGCAGCTAGGCACCGGAAGGGTGATGCAGCTAAACGTCAGACAAGACAGAAAACGAGGTGCACAGAAAATGACTGAATTTTGTGAGGAGCGCAGAATGAAAGTCACTGAGATGTGTAGAGCATTGTGGGAGGTTCAGCTGATTCAGGGATTCACGGATTCACGGATTCACGGATTGATATACAGGGTCGAGGCTTTTGCCCATGTTTCCCGGGTCGGTTGTGTTCTTGTCGTTCTGCGATTGTCGTTCACCTGAAAGGCACAAGCAGAAAAAGGGCG
Source organism: Opisthorchis felineus (assembly GCA_004794785.1). NCBI lineage: Eukaryota > Metazoa > Platyhelminthes > Trematoda > Opisthorchiida > Opisthorchiidae > Opisthorchis > Opisthorchis felineus. The sequence continues at coordinate 128,114 of SJOL01008747.1, forward strand.
TAGCACCGCTTTTAAGCTCTCAGATCCGGAAAGTATGATTGCCAGTGAGAGGACTGGCACAAAAACTGTCTAGCATTGCTTTGCACTGGGTTCTAGAAAGAGCGTGTCCAACCGTCGGACGGAGGTTATTCCACTCAGCTACTACCAGAATTGAGAAAAAAATTTGCCTGATGGAAGTGTGAACTCTGAGCTTGAAAATCTTCTTACCATGTCCCCGCCGTGTGCTTTCTGGGTCAACGGTGAAAAACCTGTTGGCCAAATCTTGTTCAAACAGGGCATAAGTAAGAATTAGGTCCCCTCGGAGGCGGCGATACTCGAGGGGAAAGAGGTCAAGCGCCGTGAGACTTATTTCGTAGTCCACGGATTTAAGACCCGCAACCATTTTCGTAGCAGCTCGCTGGACATGCTCAGTGAGGGTTACGTCTTTCGCGCGCCCTGAGTACACAACTTGGTTGGCGTATTCAAGAAGCGGTCTGACGTAGGCCCCATAGAGTATTTGGGAGTCACTGCGAGTAATACGGGAGAAGGTGCGCCTAATCATCCGTAGAACGGCGAATGCCGTTCGGGTCGATTTCTCATAGTGCAGTGAAAAGGACATGTTTGAAGAGAACCAGATGCCCAAATCCTTTTTGGTATCTACCTTCGTGATGTCTTCTGGTCCATTCTCACTATGCACGACATAGGCGTTTGCTGAGTCCCCTCCGAATGACATAGGGACGCACTTTTTGTAATTCAGAGGAAGGTGCCAGTCCAACGACCTCTGTTTTGCGGCGTCTACATCCATTTGGAGGGCACTGGCACTGGAACTCCGGGACTTCAAGTCGTCCGCAAAAAGTAGACATGGACTTGAAAGAACGTCTAAAAGGTCGCCCACATATATCAGAGACAGCAGTGGTCGCAAAACGGAGCCTTGAGGAACTCTAATGGAGACTGGTGCTGGAGAAGAGTAGGTCGAGCCTACTTTCACTCGAAATGTTCTATCTGATAGAAAAGCCTTGATCCAGTGTAAGATTTTCCCTTGAATCCCGTAAGACTCGAGTTTGTGGAGCAGCGGGACGTGTGGGACTCGATCGAATGCTTTTGAGAAGTCGAAAAATGTGGCATCTGGTTTGGGTCCCCCGTCCTCAGATCGGGTTCAGCTGTCCATAAATACGAGCATCTTCGTCACGCAACAACGGTTTGGGAGAAAGCACAAAGACCATCCGGTGTAATGGACAAGCGTTCGCGGCGACAAAAAAACGCAGGAAATTAACGTCGCCCTTGCTGTGTCCGGCCACGTCGCAGAGCAGAAAAATGGGAGCGGAGTATCTTCTAGTGTCAACAACAGGCGCATCCCGCTTGACCGGTAACGTTTGAACCAAAAAACAATCTTATTTGTTTGAAGCGGAGTCGCATGATGGAATTCTGGATAAAAGGTCGGAATGGGGATTCTTCTTTGCACTACGATGGAAGATCGTGTAGGTATGCGAACACAGTGCGGTAATCAACCGTTGTCCCATAGCAGCAGATGACTTCGTTTGAGACTGTAGAATGAAGCAGGAAACACGGCCCTATGATCAGAAGAAATGGTGGATTTTGATCCAGGAAGATACTTATGAAACATTTTGATAGCCCAATATACCGCAAGTGCTTCCCGTTGAGGTTGAGAATACACACGTTCTGCTTTTGAGAGTCGACGGGAAATAAATATCACCGGTCTGCCAAACTGTTCAAGGATTGCTCCTATTCCCGTCACGAAGAGACTGGGCCTAACCGAGGTGTGACGGTTTGTGCACCTCAGTGATCCATTAAGCTACACTTGGGGGTGTCCCCGCGACACTCACAGAGTCTCTCATACCAGGTTGGTCAGTTGTTAGAGGTCTGACGGACACAGTCTCCTGGTCCTCCAGGTTGGGGGTTGGAACGCGTGGCGACTTGTTCCGTAGAAATGGTAATGCATTTGTATTTCCTGCCAAACACCGCTGCCTTGCGATTAGGCTTTTGAGCCAAAGACTTTGGTTGAGGACACTGATCGTCCTCCTGTCTAGGAATGGGTGCCCTGACAATATCCTAGCCCACATAAAACCATGATGCATACGTCTAACAATAAACTCATGCCACATCGGCCATCGCGTGGTGCCACCATTTGGGTCATCTCACCCGTTGGATACAGCAGGGCGGGTAAGCGAAAACAAGCTACTGATGACGCCTCCCTTCTTTCTCCTTCACATACTTATTCTTCCCCCTCTCCCCCTGTAGGCCCAGCACTTAAGACTGATGACTCCGCTCGTCTTGCATCGGTTTTGCGTGCAACATCTGCTCGTCACATGGCGCCGACATCCTTAGGTATCTGCAAATCATTCCTCAAGCCTCGATACCCAGTCTATCTGGCCGCCTTCAATGTCCGCACTCTGAAGCAAGCAGGAAAACCCAAGCTGCTCTTGCTCTCACACTGGACTCACTTGGCATTGGTGTGTGCTGTGTCTCAGAAACAAGAATTCAAGATGTAAGCACAGTGG
>SJOL01008747.1:138707-227081 GCA_004794785.1 Opisthorchis felineus
TCGTGCTGGCAAACATACTGCCCCGCGCTGAGAACTTAAAGAGCAGTGCTACACCCTTTTTTCGCTTGTGCCTTTCAGGTGAACGACAACCGCAGAACGACAAGAACACAACCGACCCGGGAAACTTGGGCAAAAGCCTCGATCCTGTGTACCAATCCGTGAATCCGTGAATCCGTGAACCTCCAAGCATTCTTTGTCATCCGCATGACTGTGCGTTTCCAGCGGTTTTCTGGCCAGATCAGTTGAATACTCTTGCGATACTGAAACTTTTTGAAGTCTTTGAACAGAACTGCTCTCCTTTGGCACGCGCAATGTTGACAGAAAGAAAAGTGCTAGCCGGAACCGCACGATGGCACGATCGGAGTGAAGTTGCGTACCTCAGAAGGGACGACAATCCCTAACTGAGGCTCCTCATCGGTACCTGGTAGCCACATGGTTCAACTGAATCCATGACTGTCTTGTGGTAGGTAGCCTCCAGGTTACTCGATGTGGGTGTTTGTGTTAAAAGTTCGTACCGGCTAGGAACAGACGATGATCTGCACACAATTGAAGAAGCCGATCCCCATTATCCGTACGCCCAGCACCGACTCCAAATCTACCACCTAACTGCCTCTTCCGGGCTAAGTCGTCCAACTTGGGCATTCATATCACCCGCCAGGACTGCCATATCCTTCTTGCTGGCCGAAGCAGTCTTGACAGATCTTGATAAAAGTCATCTTTTTCAGTCTCAGGACTGCAGTCTGTTGGAGCGTATACCGACACGACAAATAAACACCGTTTACCACATCGCCTTGCATTGATCATAATTGATCCACACTATTGCACAGCACAAAGACGACTGTTTGCTGGGATCCAGTCCAGTAAGGCGCTTTCAGCCTTGGAGCTGAGTTTAACTGCTACACCATAGATACCACGAGACATTGCATCAGGATCGCCGGTTACCCAAAAAGTGAAAGGTGGAACACCTGAGCTCATCCTAAATAGCTTGAGGAGCACGACTGAAGTGAGGTCTTGTATGTGTGTTTCGGAGACACAGCAGATGTCGACTGAGAGAGAAAGCAAGCATTCAGTAAGAGATGGCTGTTGCCCAAAATACGAACATTAAGGGCTGCAATGTGGATCAGGTCTTTTCGGGTTACTAGGTGATTATTTTGGTTTATTTTTCCGGGTAACGGTTTAGACATGGAAAAGTAGCCAAGGGATTTGCAGATGGGTTGATGGCACTGCATTGTTCAATGGGTTGGGAGGGAGTGTGAGAGAACGCCGGTGACCGGAGAGCCGCAAAGACAAATGATACTTCCCGGTCGTCCAGGTCAAAGATTGGGGTTTGGATGAGGTACCCCATCTCGAGCCTGTGACTCAATAGTCTGATCCACAAGGCAGTGGGAGAATATAGGGTTTTGTTCGATGACCCTGCCTCAGCTTCTGACTCCAAAGTCTAGCCCACGAGACTGCGCTTGTTAGGGTTTTCTTGTGGGACCCTCCCGGGTGCCAATGTATCAGTGGTACAATATAGACATTCGACTTTTCCTGGAAGGGATCGATGGGCGCTTTTCGGCCAGTTCGTTAGGCATCGTTGAGCCCTAGCCGCATGTTAGTCGTGTGCGTCAGCTAGCTTCATTCAGCTATCCCCTATGATTATCAACATCTGCAAGCCCTACGTTCTTCAAACACGAAGTAGCCGAAAGTAATGAATGTGTCTGCCGAGATGATATCCCGTAATTGCAATTCTCGAGGTCCCAGAACACAGAGTTCGGTATTCATCCAGTCAAGCAGGATATACATAGCGGAAATCAATTACAGGTTGACACTTCTGCATACTTTGCATCCACAAGCACAACATAAACTCTAGTAAGCTCACTGAATTATTTCAGCCGCAGAATTACCTGCATCTTTTGTCCATTGCAAGCGATTTACGTTTTACCGCAATGCGCGATCCTATCACATTGGGCACCGTCTTCCCAATTTGTGGTGATTAATGACCTTGAAGGTTCCCTCACCTAAACAAATTATCCGTGCAGATAATTTGCAGAGAAATTCAATAGACATAGACGTTCTTCACTAAGAAGTGGTAGCCCTGAAAACCTCATAGTTTTCGAGAACTGAATTCCATTTTGCGAATACCGAGCGGCACGACTCAGCAAGTTGCGGGTTTTAGTGCAGATATGTTTGTTGAGAAATTGGTGGCTGTTCGGTTTTTATCCTTTATGGCATTTGAGAATGCGGTAGATAAATATATGAGAGATAAGTGTATGATATTTGTGCATGCGGAGGGTAAAAGCAGTGCCAACGCTGTTTTGCGTTAGGAGTGGGTATACTAGAAATGCAACAAGCGGCCAACGAAACCAGGAAAACTTCGACGAATCAGAAGAAACGCATTTGCTTACGTGAGGCGGTGGGCGGAGCACCGGTTTCTCGGTCCGGTTTTGTTGGAAACAATCGGTCAGTCACCTCCTACCATTTTGTGCATAATCATAGTGACCGAGTTTTTGTACGACCTGTAAACCGATGGTTAGCCAAAGAGAGGTTGGACACCTGCAGGGCCCCCTGATATATGGAACTTCGTTGTGTGAGGGGATGCAGTTTGTAGCCGATGAATTCTGTAAGTTTCTTACCACTCATGATATTTAAAACCACCGCCGGAAGTGTTCACCTGCTCCGTTGAGTAATTGACGGATAGTTAGATTTTATTGTAGTAGATGACTTACTTTCGATCCCGGCAAAGCCTCGCGACTCTCGGAGGTTGCTTGTATTGCATTCGGAAGAAGAGCATTACGGCCACATATACTTCACCAGATGGCAGCGAATAGCTTTGTTCCGGACCTCCTCAGATATCATAAATGTCGATAAAACACACGCGACGATCCGATTTGGGCGAGCCTTTTTAAAGAAACTGATTTCTGTTCCGTGGATACAAGTTCTACACCTCCCCGATCACAAATAGCGACCGTTCGTGTAGGCCTTTGTGAAAAGCAAGCTGTCTGCTGTGATGGAGGTTCCGTCCCCTTTAAAGCGCCGCAATGTCCTCATCTTTACTGTCGGTCCATCCAAAAACACAGCTGTAAAAGATGGGCAAAACGCTTTAGATCTTTTATGGCAATTGTTTTAGTCAAATTTAACAGCAGAGGACCTCTTAAACGGCTTAAGTACCAACAATGATCGGATATCGCACAAAAGTTCGGATGATCTCCTACTGTCAATCCAGTTGTCGTCCAGAGGACGTTTATTTCCAGCTTTTCAGGAGCCGAAGTGCAAGTACAAGCCAGATTCATGGGGTGACCAAATAGCTGTTGATTGTTGGGTTTACGAACACGTCACTGTCGTTGTTGTCAGGGTCTCTAGGAGTGTCATCACCGGCTCGCCAAAACACTGGTTAGCCGCGGGTATTATGTGTAGCAAACTGACTCCATTCGCATGCCAAAACTGCGCATTTTCGGTATGAGGTTTGAAATTTTAACATGCACCGAGGCTTCATACTTTTTACTAAGTCCTTCGGATCAATTGAGGGGTACTCTTCCACGGCCAGGCAGTATAAGTGACCCCAAACCGTGTTATGTGTTGACGATAATAGTTAAGTATGTTACCGAAAAAGCTGGCGATAAACTTGGAAGCGAGACACCGTAAACGTGGTGGCTTAGTATTCGATAATTAGACCCGCTAACCAAGGGAAGTATTCGACGCGATTTCCCTGTCGCCCGGATACACCAGGTCAAATGAAGTGAAACAGTGTTTTCACACCATGAGAGAAAATATGCTACCAGATAAAATCAAGGAAAAGGCCGCCACATCCACAAGAATGTGGCACATCGCGTGGAGGGGTGCGATGGGAAAAACACCTACAGGGGCGTTCACATCAGTTCTGGTAAGTTCCTGTCTACTGTCAGGTACACTCACTCAACGCACCAAAACTAATTTTACACATGAAACTGGCCAATTTTTCATAACAAGTGGCCGGACTACATCACGAAAATCATTAACGACAACAGACGTAACAAAAACTGGAGAAACGACTATTTCTTCGCGGTCGTACGAAGGAAAACATTCCTTATTCTCGAACAGCCGCTGAAAGTCGACCACAGTGGTCTAACGCCAGAAAGGGGCATATATTTGCAGGTTGACTGTGCCGACAAATGTTGCGGCACTAGATCAGCGTCAGGCAACACTCTAGTGAATTATAAGTCCCACCCCACTGGCCCACCCCACTGAAACACGTTTTTGAGTGGGATGGTATGTTGTATGAGTGAAATGGGCTTTGCCTCAAAACTTGAGAACAGAAAGTCGCAATCAAATGGTCGGGCTAATTTACCTTACAGCAAAGGCCTAACTTTATATTACTGCAGATGGCTATTGATTTGATATTGACCTCGGAAGGCAAGCGGCCTACCACCACTTCTATGGTTTTGAGGCACCCAGCTGCGAAACACGAGGAGAATTCGGCTTATAAACTCATCTGCACACCTATTTGGTTTTGACGGGAGATCCACCTGGAACCCAGACCAATCTCTGGTTTATTATGTTCTTCTTCTACTGAATGTGCACATGACGGACCAGGTGTGTGCACCAGATTTTGCTCAACCTCCTAGCAGATCGCACAGAAGGTAGGTTCCATGCCGATTTGTTGCGCCTCCTGATTGTAGCACGAACTACGGGGTTAACTTGACAAGGCGCAGTGTAGTCACCTACACCAGTGAATAGTTGCATAAAGGCGGAATTTGTACCTCATGACTCCGTTGAGGAAATAGAAAAAATGGTTAGATAGTGCCGCACCTGTGAACATTTTATTTCCCTTGGGCGATAGAAAGAGTTACTTTGATCTCAGTGAGGTAGGTTAATTTTTCTTCGTGTTTCAGGACCATAGAAAAGGCAGTAACCAGTGTGTCGTATGGATAAGTGATGACTGTTTTTATGGCGGAAAGGAAGACGATAAAGGAAAGGATGGAGATGTGGCGTCCGATAATGTTATTTGGCGTTTTATTTGGCTTGTTTGGAGAGAGGTTGTTCAAGGTCACTATATGTTACGAGCCAATATAATAGCCAGCGGAAAAACCTTAACCCTGGTAGGATTTTGCAAAACGTCCGTTGACAACACATGAAAGTTCTGCCAACTAAACACGACAGAGAATTCTGAGTGATTTGTATGAAACATAATGTTGCAGCACAGGTTTATTACCCTACTGGTGTTTACTAATTTATCATACGATTAAACAGGAGCGAGTACGCTCTCAGAAAACGTGTGAATTTTTCAAGACCATATTTCTACCCGTAAAATGGGTGTGGATGACGCGTGTTTTTTGATACACATCCGCCCAAAGTACACAGTTGCACAAACCGTAATGATTCTATTTTTGAAGATTGCGCTAACAAACTGCTAATGAAAACTGGCTTGATTAATCTGCCTTGGCATTTTGTGACTGCATTACACAAACTTCATTCATTCGTCCCACTTGCGTCGACTGTATGGTTAATAATGACGGTCGTTGGTAGTGAGGGGATTTGGGAAAGTTCATTTTAGATTTCGTCCTGTAAGTAACGCCGGTCTATGCTAAAGAGCCGAGAAACACTGTGCAGCCGCTTCATCCTTATTGGGAATCATCAGCAGTGCGTTTCTCACGAAAATCCAGGGAGATTGAAATCCACGACCTTCCGACCAGTTGTTTGAACACTTAGCCGGTCTGTCACGAGCGACTGATTAGTAGTGTGATTAACCCGAAGTTAGACGCCACTAATCTTCTAATTACTGAAACCGCATCACGTGGTCACGTTTAGACTGTCTCCTTGAGTGACGACTTCTCACACAGAAGTTTCAATCGGCTTCTGAAATTATCCTTCCTCTGAGCTACTAACAAATTATTAGTAGTATGGGGAGATATGGGAATATCTAACTGGATCTTCTGTCTTGTAGATCCACTTCACCTATGGGATAACTCTCAGTAAATAAGAAAGGGACATTTGTGGGTACACCATATTTATACCGCTGTATGTGGTGCTTTTCGTTGTTGTTCCAGACACCAGGATTGTTAATTTCTTGTGTTTTGGACGACTATTCTTTACCTTGTTGGGGTAGTTGCGGATGCCGACAGGTTTTAGGTAATGGTTTAACCCCCTTACTTTGTTTCATTTGCACTAAAATCTGCTAACCTCCGGCTACTATTCCGGGCCCCTTTATTTGACTGTCGGTCTCCGCTGTCCGTTAGCACTGGAATTGAGGATGATCGCATGTTGTATGTACCCTAATGGGGACACCTAGTTTGTTCATAACCGACTGCTGTTTTCGCCCCATCGGTTATGGTTTTCTTAATCAGGCGGCCATCATTGATTACGTTCGTGCTGTAGGTATACTTGATATCTACCTATAAAGTGAACAAATGATCAGTTTCATCCTCTGAAGTGTGTCTCAGGGAGGCCAAATAATTGAACGAACCTGTTCAAGGTGTTGTAGTGTGGTAATTAGGGTCGCGTAAGTTGGTAACAACAACTTTGGTTTTTTTGTTGGCATAGAATCGCCAGCTCTTCAAATTCGGACGCAAGGAAAACCAAGGAAGCCCTGTACTTTGTTACTCTATATGAGTAGCTATCAATACACCAAACTTTATTTGCCCAATGTAATTGTAAAGCAGAATAATCTGAAAGGAGTTGGTTACGCCGAAATGAGGCATGAGCTGCAGCGCAACTAATCCCTATTAAATTGACTGCTTAATTAACGCAAGCCGGCCTTCAAAATAAGACTCACTACACACTGGGTGCCACGGAGGTTGCGGTAGAGAACAAGTGTCCATGCAAGTAACAGGACGTGAATTTTGGAATACATGGTTCCATTGAGCGGGTGGTGAAAACGGACTTTGTCCATGCGATCTGAAAAAACAAGAGGCACCATGACTGCGAGCTGGGAATGGGGTATTGTCACTGGGGCCTCGTTTCTTTATGCAGCATCACAGTGTGGTTGCCACTACGGCACCACGTTAAAGAGGAAATGGATTTTATGGCAAGATAACCTCTCTATCCATTCCGAGTGGTATGGTGAAAAATAAGCTAAGCAAAAAAGTGAAAAAGTTCCCTTTCAGAGATCATTTGAAATTTCACTGTGAACGGTTTACTTTGGAAATGTTGCTGAGGTAGTCACAGATCAGACACAAGAATCGACATTGTCTCAAAGCCGTGCCAATACAGTTGCAGTTCAGCCTTATCAGATAGTGATAGCTCTGCACCCAATCACTGGTTTCACCATCACCCATCGTGTACTTGGAATTGTAAACGCATCTTAGAGTGACATAACCGCATGGGAGACATGGAAACCTTGACAGCTGTTTGTGTCTTATGAGGCCTCATTTGCACTCACTGCAACTAGCGGTTATCGAATTGCACTTCATACATTTCATCCAGACCCTGTGGGAAGTCACCAAAATCTGACAAAAAGCTTTCCTGGCACCAGCTTTGCGACAAAGTTGTACCAGGTCTTCCCTTGGATATCTGCACAATCAGTAAGGAGTTAGGAGCTTCAGTCACGCAGCGAGTGATGCAAAGCACGGATTGCAATTCAGCTGGTGTCGTGCTGGAGATTCAGTGCTTTCTGGCCCGGTAAATTCAGGAAACCTTGTTTTGTCCTCTCAAACCCCAAAGGATGATTGCCTCGCAAATGTCTGACGATGTGTTGCGGGCAAATTTTAGTTTCATTGACTTACCCTTGGGGAGGCTTGATGACCAAGCTAGTCTCTAAGTCTGGAACAGATCGAGTTACCTCTTTGCGTGGCAGCAGCAACCTAGTCAGTGTAACCAAGTGAATCCTGGACTGACTGTGGTCGTCTTCAGAAGGCATCAAATACCGGCAAGGCACCAACCAAACGTTCGTGAATGAACACAAATATTTCGTTCTTCCCCAGAGGTCAGATTTGCTTTCGTCAGCAGAGATCAGTAACATATCAGTATGATGAATGACCTGGGCGCTTTTTGAAAGACCCTCCTCCATAACTGTTATATCTGACTGCTGTTCCCGCTCCAGTGCCAAGTGCCGGAAAAAGACTCACAGATAAGGAACACAACAGGTTTATTGCGAACAAATGAGTGCGTCCGAGTGCAACACTTACAAGGGACCTCACGCTATTTAAACTTTACTTTCATCGATCCAGGCTGTTGCTGAATTGATTGAATGCTTGATTGGCCTGGATGCTTGCCGGCTTTCCTATTGAGATTTTGGTGGAGCTTTAGGGTCTCAGTAGGTTCCGAGCGTTCTGGGTTGCTTTCAGGAATCTGACCTTCCTGATAATACCTTTTCTACAATATGGCCTCTGGTGACCCAGATATCAAATGTCTATCGCACGACCGAGAGCTTGCCGACTTACCGATGGGATACAGACGGAGCATCCATATTTGGCTTCCAGTTGTCCATTCCGATTGAGAATGACTTACTCCACATACTAGGGTGCAGGCTAGTCACCGGTTTATCACTTTGTTTGCGGACTCGACTCTGTTAGTGGTTTCAATAGCTAGGTTGAATGCGTGTTTCTATGCATGCTTAGTCCAACTACTCGGTTGGACATTCATTGTACGCTAAGTCAAGTCCAGTATTCTCGATTCGGTGCTGGTGACCTAAACTTCAACCTCATCCGTATTCCTACAGTGCAGCATACGCTTTGACCAGCTGATTGGGATTCCCCAATCCGCAGATCCTGATAGTGTTTGTATGTCACTTTTTCTGTTGGGGGCCTTATCACGAAACCTGGAACTACTGAATCAAAAACACGCAGGGCTGTTGAATAAGGTGAGTGAGGCCACGCAAAGTATTCAAATATTGGTACCTTGGGTGTGCCAGCTGATCAGTTGGCGGTTGATTTGTTCACCGAGGATGGTAATTTTTCCGCAAACGTTTCGTCACCCATCATGGAGACACCATTAGCGCGCTTTTGGGTGGGTGACGCGAAGACGAGAATGAGCGAACAACTGAGTTCACAGCTGAGGATTTCAGGGACAATAGTTTGAAAACAGCGAGGAAAAAAAATCTATCAAACTAGACCATTTGATTGTTCCACCCTTGCAAAACAATCCAACATGCTCAATCAGGCTTCATTTAAAACCCCATTCTTGGTACAACGGCATGTGTCCTCATTCAGCGTGTGGTGGATGCGGTGTGCAGACTCTTGTCTTATACGTATTTTTACTATTTGATGATGATGGTTTTTGCAGCCAGGCGGTAATTTGCTTTGCATGTACCAGACTTAGGCTTAAATTAGTGCTTGGAATTGTCATTTCCTCAATGTATGTATTCATGTATAGACGTAACGCACTACTCATAAGGTTGCTGAAAACTCTTCGGCATCCCACGACCGGTTTCGCCCTTCTTGGGGCTCATCAGGTAGGCCCAACCCCCGAGTTTCCGTCAACCTTATGTTCTACTTGAAACCAAATTGCACGAAATTAGCGAACTACACTCATTTGCAAACAAATTTGGTTCTGCGAGAGACTCACCTGGAACCCAGCTGAATCTCTCGTTTATGGTGGTTCTAAGCAAATGAGTATGTATTCATCACTTCTTCACCGATGCTGGTTTATATAGCTGGAAAAGGAAAGCAGCTGCAGAGGAAAAACTTGAAGTTTAACATTGTTAGTATTGTCAAATGCTATTATTCATTATGTTATGTGTGTTGTATTTGCTGTATGAATATCTGAGAGGCACATCTGAGGTAACCATAGGGAACTGAACAGATGGAACTTGAAATCAGGGTTTACAACTGTTCCACACCAGGCGACCACTGAATCTGCTCCGGTGTTGAAAGCAGCTGTTGCGTTTAGTTAAAGTGTCGGTTTCATGTTACACATTTTTTGGCGGGGCGTGATAAACCGCGAAATTATTGATGGAACCAAGATCAAAGTTGATTGCAGTTATACGCACTGCATATACCTGGCTTCACTTTGACGACAATTCTCTCAGGCTTAGTTTAGGCAAACGAGCAGACGACCACACAATATACACGCAATCGTCGACGCCATGATCAGTACCGGTGTCGGCAAATACAGTTGGCTGTATTAAATGAAAATACTAGGATTAAGAAACCCTTTGATAGGCTTGTCTTAGTAATGCAGGCAAAAGACTGCTCCGCGGTCTTGAAAAAACCTTTAGACAAGTTTCCATGTAGAATAGCCGGTCTGACTGAAAAGATGCGTGCGCAGAGCACACATGTAATGATTAGTTATTGTGGACGAGGTTGAAGAAAGTTGTCTGTGTAGTCTTTCGGTCATAAATCATGCGAAAATGAGGGGAACGTAGACTGTTACTTTTCGTGCTATCGGTGTAACGCTTGGGCCAGCGAAAAGGAGTCAACTCTACTAGGAATTTAAGGGTACTGAGTTTGGTGTGATAGCACCGCCAATTGGAATCCCGAGTCTGTCCCCGGAAGGGACGACTGCAACCCACACTACACAACCAACATTCCGCTCGCCGTTGTTTGGTGTGCGGACGTTGACACGGACGCTGCACTGTGCCGGTCAGTGACAGACTTGTGCACTTGTTGACGCCACGAACGTGGATATTTGAGGTTTGTTGTTGAGCTTTGCTTACCTTGATGTAAATGGTACCGTAGACCTATTCTTCCTTTTGCTATTCGGGATCGTCAAACTTAAGCGTGACTCAAAGTTCCCTATCGGGTACCTCAAAAAATACTATATTGACACCAGACAAAGATCATGACAACTGCCTTTCCATCCCGTTCGGTTTTTTTACCCACGCTGTCTCCAGTGTGCCGGAACAATTTTCGCACTATTTTCCTTTGTACGCCAGAACGTTACCTATTTCTGTACATCATCATCGACAGCGTAACATGAGTGTTCAACATTTGATGCTCCACTGCCGTACGTCACCTCTGTTCAGATATGTACTATTCTAGCTTGATATACTTGTCATTGATAGTTTACTGGATTACATTTTAGCTTGATCGGCTGATAGCCTAAGCCATGTGATCACGCAAGCCTGACTGATAACGTATTGCCAAATAGGCCACGTGACATGTTGCATACGGCTTCCCGCAGTCCGTCTCGGTGACACTTGATAGAATCATGTTGTTCTAAAATCGGGCTAAAAAACTCACCGGCTTCTGTCTGATCTGTTGAGCAGCTAGCCTCACTAATCTATGGAATTGGATTGATGTATATACACTGGCGTAGATGAAGAATGCCCGCTGATTTTTTTTCACGTGTTTCAGCACATCTTTTATGATTTCCATCCCAATATCCAGTTTAGAAATTTTACACAACAATTCCTCTGTAAGAGTCGTGAAGTTGTTTTTTTTTCATGTGCATGCTCATTCTAAAAATCCGGTTTCAACATGAAGACAATCTGCCCTAACTAATCTATCGTAAATGTTATTCATCCCCACTAACCAACAAACAAGAACTTCAGACCGACACCCAACACTGATCAAGTCGACCAGTCACAAGAACTCTCACGCATTGGTTTCCTGACATCCTTAAAACCCGATCAACCTGGTTGCTTACTGACTTGGCCTGAAGAAGCTTTTGTGTCAAAAGCGAAACGTTGCCCATCAATAAATCCGCCGATTGTTTACCAAACCCCTCTGAGACGATGACTACCCAATCGGTCCCAAACACTTTCCAATTGATTCAAACCAGCATCATTTGGGCCCGCTATCCTGTATCCTGATTTGTGTGTTCCTGAGATTGGTTGGCAGTCGGAGCGAACAACGTGTGTGCATGTGTGGTAGCTCTGTAGGTGTGTACCTGTGTTGTTTGTACTTCGGCTAGGATGTACCTCCGTCTTTTGCTGTTCTGGCTGTGATGCGTCATTGATGAGATCCCGGCTTGACATCTGGCTACTATACCTATTAAGGGGTGCGTGCGCTCAAGCCCTAGAGCTCAACGCACAACTGAACTGCATCAACCGTAGTGATGGCGCTAGCATCCCGTCTATCTGGTTTGGAATCACTGCACGCCTTACTAGGCATTGTCACCAGATGTCAAGCCAGGATCCCAGCAATGTCGTATCACACCCAGAACAGCAACAAACAGAGACATCTCCAAAGTACACGGAACTACGTGTACACGCACACAGAACTACCACAGATCCACACATGTTGGTCGCGTCCGACTGTCAACCGATCTCAGGAACACACCAATCAGGAGACAGGATGGCGCACCCAAACGACGCTGCATTTGACTCGTATTCAGTGAATAGTATGAATCTTCGAAAAAAGGTTGTCCACGCCAAACGAGACGTCGGATTACAACACGGCATTCCACTAGGCTGTGTTTTGACTTTAAAATTTCCATGCTACACACCACATGGTGCTCAGTTATGTTAATACTATCCGAGCCGAATTTGTCCCGCAACTCCTAATGCACGCACATTCATCCATGAAAAAGTACCACAACATGTCACGCTTTTTTAACGAGACGGTTACCACAGGTATTATTATTAAATGGCGCCGTACTAATAGCACCGAAAAGGGATCAGATCCAATTGGTGACTCATTTTTCGCTGTCACAATGACAGGATAGTAGGGGTGAATTCTTTCACTCTTAGCTGATTGTGTTGGGCTGCACCGGATGCCCCAACAATGGTCGCTTGCTCACTGCCGCAGACTGTTTGTTTGCCAATGATTCAGAAGCGTAATTTTGATTTCCTCCCATGGGAGCCTCGAAATGTTTTCATGCTCACCTTTGCCTGATATGAGGGTCGTGCTTTATGTGGACAATCTTTTTTTCTCAAGACTTGTTTTGAGCGCTACTTCATCCTCGAATTTGTCCAAAACGTTCGAGCTGACCAACTTGACTTAGTAAAAGGACGCCATTGCATAAGCCGATCTTCTCAGTGACAATTGCGGTTCACTAAAGTCCACAAATTTGGCGACAATGTACGGAAAGAAAGCAACATTTTGATCTCCAAAAAGGATTCAACAGGTTAACCTGGACTACTGGCAGTTAGATGTAGAACAGAACGTCTTAGGGATCGTTCTGTATTGAATGCGGAATGTGCACAGTCTGTGTCATTCGGAATAAACTGGAATCCAGAGTATTGTAAAAGAGGATGTATTTTTAAAACTTTTAAAACTGACAGTGTCATTTTACAGCTGTGCACTCATTTCTGCTAGCGGTGCACAAAAACTACCTGTATGATGAGTTGTTATTTACGTGGTCGGCAACTACCCGAAGTTATCATCGATACGCATCCCATATTGAAATGAGAGGGCACCTGATAACAAACTCCGAATTAGACGATAGCACACCTAAGCAGCTAAATTTCTCGGTCCTAAATTTTGTTCTAATTCACCAGAATAGATTTTAGTGGAAAAGCAGATAAACAGTCCAGGGATTCAATAAACCGAACGCCGTTTTTGGCTGAGCTTTGAAAACTAGTTCATTTATGCTACAAACATATACAGAGTGCCGCATGAATACGTTTTGTGTGCATCTAATGAGAAGGATAATGAAGATTTTATCGATTTCAAGTCTGTCACACAAACCCTAATCCCTATTTGTCCATGGACTTAAATGCGCATCTGAAGGCAAGGAAACATTCAACTGTGGAAACAATATTTCCTTCAAACAGGTGACCTTTTTGTACACAACACTTATACCTATGGTCCGCCTGATGGAGAGACCCTGGCCAGTGCATCACACATAAAGCTAGAAGGTATGACATGTCGGATTCATCATCAAGCATGTATAAACCCTAAACCCTCAGCTTCCCAAGCTCAACGACGGCTTCTTTCAAGAAGTCGACTACTTGTGTAGGCTTTAATGGGCTCTAAACCCACAAAGGAAAGTGCCGTTTGAAATTTCATTGCCACATGTTCGTCCTGGTTGCCTTGGTTACTCATACCATTGGCATCTAATATCACGTTCGAAACTCGCACATGGCGTCTGAGGGATTGTACACCAAACACCAATCACTTCTGTAACCCGTATGGCACACGAGGACCAGCAATAGCCTTTTAATGTTGAAACTTTTGACTACTAGATTAGTGTTCGGGAGTCCTTGGGAGGTTCTGCGTGGTGACATGCGCTTATGAATAAGTGACCATGATGGGCACGCAAATGCATATGGCATAGCGTCCGAAGCCGATATGAGACGCGGGGTCAGACAATCATGGTCTCATGAGGGTAACCGGGACAGCTCATAAATACCACAAAATTCTCTCCTGAAGTTAACTGCTGCAGCACCCAAGGAGTTCAACGTCATTTTGCAGATAATAGGGGGCACGAGGCTCACTTTCTTCAGAGGTAGCTGACAGTATACCGGGAAGATCGGAGAGGCTAATCAATCAGGAATTCTGTAATCCATAATCTGCAACATTTGTGACGGTAGAACCACTGCGACCATATCGAGGGACCCACAGAATTTCTTTCGGAGAAACGCGAAGTTACCGTTTACTTTTTTCCATGCGGAGTACTGGAGTAGGCATCCTGCACTTGCAGAATTTTTAGGAATTCAGTTGGATCCACTAAGAAACGTCTCATGCTTCAGTTGATACCATGAGCTCCAAGAAGGGAGAAACCGGCCAGAGGCTGTTGAAGAGCTTTTAATGTTGCTCCTGCAAGAAGAAGTATTCCAGACCCTTTTCCGTCCAAATCCTGTAGGCAAACAGTTCGTTCAATCCAGTTGTAGTTCCAGTTGCTAAGACAGCCGTACATCCGTGCATCGACTGAGAGTGAGTGATGATTTACCCTGTCTGCTAGTCAAGCTGTCGCACCTGAAGAGATTGTATCCCACGAACACCACCTTCGCAACCCGACTTCCTCGTGCAGCCACATCTCAGTGAACGCAATAATGTCCTCTTTTTAAGTAAGTATCGAAACCTGACATCTTAGTAAAGCGATTTGATTTGCTTCCTTCTAGGTGTAGCAATCATAGGGAAAAATTCTGTTTTGACCACAATGTAATGTTGACTTTGAAGTCCGTTTTATAGTTACGTGGAGGCATATTGACCAAGCTAAATAACGTCTCTGAGATGAGTGAAAGACGAACGTGTAGACTCTGTCCATTGATGACTTATCGCCGTCTGCAGTGCGCAGAAGTTTAATTCTCTGAGTGGGCGCTTTTCGCCAACGTTTCTTGGAGTCAGATTAATCAAAGTGGAAATTTAACGTTGTTCTTCGACGAAGAATTCAACTGAAACATAAAAAGTACACCTTCCACTTATATACGTAATGCACTACTCATAAGGTTGCTGAAAATTCTTCGACAGCCCACGACCGGTTTCGCCCTTCTTGGGGCTCATTAGGTAAGCGCAGTCCCCGAGTTTCCGTGCATTACATGCATCACGATATCTTAAGAGAAGGCTTCACGATTTGCTGTAAGGATGGACATCTAACAGAAGACCACATAGAGTTTCGTGCAGTGAGCCTCCCTGTTCTGTTTGATGCGGTTTCTGACCGTGGCAGACTTCCACGAACACGAATTGTATTGAATCTAACTTGACTTCATGATAAGTCCCCCATTCATCTGCTTGCTCCGTTTATGTATGTACTTTTGGCTCTCCACTTGTTTTGCTTATCAGTACCCGCCAATCACCTTGCCGCAAAGGCCGTCGCGTCCGACAGTTGTGTATTGGCATGTTTGTCTGTGAATGTGCGTTGCTGACCTACCCGTGCGCGTTCATGTCCCGTTTGCTGGGCCTGCCTTGACTTGTTCTATCATGGGCTCCGTGTGATCGCGCGGCCAATAAGAATCCCGAGACTGTCGTCGGAAGAGACGACTGCAACCCACACTACCGACACAACATTCCGCTAACCGTTGTTTGGTCTGCGGACGTTGACACGGATGTTGCACTGTGCCGGTCAGTGACAGACTTGTGCTCTTGTTGACGCTACGAACGTGGACAATTGAGGTTTGTTGTATACATTTGCTTACCCTTGTGTAAATAGTACCGTAGAATTACGAACTCACTTCTTCCTTTTGTTATTCGGGATTGTCGGAACCAAGGGTCACTCAAAATTCCGCATCCGGAACCTCAACAAGTTATTTCTTAACGCATTCTAAATCCATGGTAAAATGACAGGCACGTGAAGTTATGTGACTGAATTGGTTTGAGATCGGTGCACAGCCCAGGATATACGCCATGCCGAAAAGTCCTAGTACGAACTGAACTGGAGTCCAATGCTTCCCTGCTTTGACGTAGATCAACCAGAGTAACCCTGCCGGAGCAATGAAGGGTTTTTGGAGTGAGACGGAAATTTAAAATATACTGCAAATACACACAAGAAGAATTTATTGAAAAACATTTTCTGATGTCCAGACCAGCAAAAAAAAGCATCTAGAGTTTTCATATTTGTCCGTTCAACCGGCTGAAGCGATTTTCATCAATTTTCCGCCATTAAAGCACTACTTCCACTAGGGGACCGTTGTCTGACAATTAACCCGTCTCCATGTAGCCACTTTCGATTCTTATTCGTTTGATATTTCGCGAGCCTCTTCCGAAAATCAGACATAGAAGAATGGCAACCGTGACCGCGCACAATGAAACTACAATGATAACGTAGCTCCAAAAACTTTGTAGTGGGGAAACTGGGCCTGAAATGAACAGGGCCAAAAAGAAGTTATACAACAGAATGAAGCTAGTTGTGCTTAGGTCACTCAGTCATCACGCCTGATGAAGGCAGTTTGTTTTGTAACCGGTGCATAGGGAAAAGTATGGAAACAAAGCTCATGTAGTATGCTTTACACAAAGATAGAAAGTCACACTATTGACAAATAGTTTTGAGCACTGGTATAGCAAATACGTGATGATGTCTTCGGACATAAGGTAAAACGTATAGGGTGCTCCGAAGGACGTTTCAATAAATAAATTATTGGGTTAGTTGCCAGTACGAATGGCTAATAGGTCAATTGAGATTCTGCAATTTGATTTGAGGCAACGGCAGGGCCCTTGTATATGGCTTATCATTCTACTTTTCCTCGGCGACCTTGAGCACAAACCAGTTATTTGCTGAGAGTTTGTTGCATTGTAAATGTGCGAATGGCTTCTTTAGATGAAAGATAACGAAAAAACTAGTGATCAGAAAGGGACCGCCGCATCCGTCATCAAAAACTCCTCAAGTGAAGGTGAATAGTATTTACCGAAATCCAGCCGCGGTAAATCTCCATGAAAAGAATTTGCTTCCCCTCGGTTGTCCATTGTTTGTCCAGTCTCGGAAAATCGCCTAAGACTGTTGTTGAATCCCATTTGGGACGTGGATGTCAGCTTCCGAACTTCCTTAACTTTATCATTTCCGCGCTGGTACCTACAGAGTTTCCCAATTTGTTTGTGGTTCAAAACTGATCGGTCAGAGATTAGGGTTTTGCGTTTTGTGTCATCTTGGATCATTAAGTGTATGCTAGAAATGAACGAACATATCGAGGGCAGAATGAATCTTTTCTACTGTAAGTGAAAGTATCTAGCTTCCAAAATGGAATCACCAGCCGTCGGCGGTCTGCTGATGAGAGGGTTCTGCATGCATTCACGTCGAAACTCTCCCGTGACGACCCACCGATACAAGTGGTACTTATCCGCAGATTATACCATTCATAAGAACAGAAGAACAGCCTTAAGTTAATAACTATCCCATCTGCAACGACGGACACCTGTACTAGCCAAAACTAACTCTACATAGAAGAGGGCATTGTGGCCTAGCAAAGACCTCATAATTGCACGATGAAAGTATTTTCGTCCGCAAACTAGAGGGTGACAAACCTACGAATGATATATGCCCGGAATATTAGAACACTCAGTAAGAATCCATCTCATTGTCAATGACTAACATGTTTGGTTACGCGAAATCCTTATTTTCGCCAACAGCCCACCTTGTATAGGTTTTGTATCTCTTTTCGTTTATGAGTCCCATAGACGGACCAATTTGGAAAGCTCAAATTGTAGGTCAGTGTGGGTTTTTTCTCAGTGCGCGTACAAAAAAAAGTCGGTAAAGTTGGTCTCGCCACGGTCGAATGCCGTTATCAGTCATCCAGTGTAGGTAGGGCTTTCCACGCAGGAAGTGGTCTCAATTTTCGGTATATGAGGACTGCTGCGCAGGCATCCTATCATAAAGTGGCCTTTCAACTTCAGTTAAAATGCCCACTGCGTTCGTTGAATAGCAGGTCCTCAAATTTCATAACCGAATCTGTTTTTTGTAACCAGCAGAATGATCCGTCTACTTCACAACGTGGGAATTTTGAAACTCAAAAGGAGAAGCTTCTGGATCACTGATCAACCTACGCTCTTAGGAGCATAAACTCAAGTGGTGCGACAAACTTTGACTTCCTTCATCTTAGGGGTCATTCAGCGACTCATATGTAAAGTACGTTGGTTTGTCTGATGAGTGCTAGATTGAGTAATAGTTATCTAAAGATTGTATGCAACGTAGTTCGTTCCATATTCGAAATGAAACCGGATGGTTGCGAATTTACCAGAACTGTCGAATCGGTTTGCCACATAACACTAATTCTTCCATCTAACAACCTCCAGGTCATATGGTACACGGGGTCCAACTAACAGAAAATCCAATTTATGATTGCAGTAAGCATAGTATAAGATCAAAACAGCGTACAAATAAGGAATTCCCCGAACTTCCATAGAACCTGTCACATATATTCGGGGGGACCATTACCAAAAAGATGAGAAGTTTTGACGTTCTGGTCAACTTCTGACCTGAAAACAAAGGAAAATTTTGACAGGGAGTAATCATTGAACCGTGTGTGCTATTTGCCTCTGATAAAATTTATCTGTTTGTGTTTCCAAGTTCAAATTTAGAGCGTCGATTGGAGTAGATGGTGTGTGGGAATTACACACTAGTCATTTCATCTTCCCTCAATAATCTAATTGCCGCGGAATATGTCCATCCTTCAATAGAAAGTGTGTTGGATGGCCCTAGGAGTTTGACCCCATCAGATAAAGTCAAGAGTTCGTAATCATTCTCTCCAAAATAGACCGACCGATTAGTCATCAGTTCATACTTACATTTGATGTGCTATTTCACAACTTCGAATAGGACGACGAAAGTAGACGGAGTATAAATAATGCTTTGTTGATCAAGCTATAATCCCTACATATCATAAAAAGGAACTGTTGTTGATTGGTCAGATATAATTGACTCACTGCTCGAGTAGTAGGACGGCTCCCGGTTTCAAGCATTTACAAGAAATACCAAGGCACGTGGGCTGAACCTAAAGGCACCATTGGAAGTAGACTGTAGTGACCGATGTCTCACATCCTGGATAGGCACTGTATCAGTAACCTACCGAGTACGGTATACTTATGCACATGAAATTCACACGTTCTCATTAGGTCAGCTGATACAGCACCCTCCCATTTCGAGTCCACGGTCTGTATAATTTAACCATGCGTTTCGAAGTTTACAAGCGCATTTGTCATTTTGTAACGAAATGACGGCTTTCCAATGTACCAATTACGATTTTGTCCAGTCAGTGAAAAGCTTCGAAGAACTGTACAGCTGTTTCGTACTTGTTGGGAAACATCAGCGGTGCGTATCTCACTAAACTCCAAGGTGTCTGCAAGCCGTGACCTTCCTGCCATTGGTCGATACCCGTTCGGCCTCGAGCGGCTGAACAGCAGTGTTATTCACTCTCACTCAGACAAGATATAGTGCCGCTCATGCTTCAATCAGGGAAATCAGATCACGTGGTCAACTATCGAGCGGCCTGTTGAGTGATGACTTCTCAGATGGAAGTTTCATTCAACTTGTCAAAGTATTCTCCCCTGAGCCATTTATAGATTGATCGTACGTCAGTATGCGTCGGTGATGTAGCTTCTGATGATTGTTTGAAGCTAATGATGCTGCCCAGGTGTTTATTTTATTAGGATGACTGTAAAGTACCGGTATCATGCAAGCTGGAGTTATTTCAGTGGCGCAAACTTACACCATGGCGAACTATACGATCTTGGTGTACCGACATCAGACTGATTTTCAGTATATTGCTGCCAACTATCAACAGAAAGAAGAACAGCGGAATACTGGTGCCCTTGAGGCGAATAACCCAAGATGATTTGGAGATCTGAAGGTAAAACTACTGACACAGACGTATGTGCAGGATGTGGGCGCCTTAGGCAAACACATAAGTTCAATCTTAAGCAGTTACCAACAGGGGTTAGGATGTTACCATTATCAGAGCAGCCTACATTCTGGGTTAATCGTATTTTAAGATTCGGTCATGTAGCCAGCGTTATTAGGACCACCAGCTTCCATTGATTTACTATAAACTCGACTAACAGAGAACAATCAAGTTCCTCAACATATCATTCGATGCCAACGTTTATTAAATTTATGGTCAATTTCGATTTTTCTCCGAAAATATCATGTTGCCTGCTGGAGTAAGGAAAGTTGTTGAGGACTCTTGACTAATCCAATCGATAGCTGTCACTGGACGGTACTCGACGTGCTCTGCGTTAACAAATATAACGGGTCATTCTCCAAGGTCACAGTTGTCATTTTTTCCGTCGTACGTG
Organism: Opisthorchis felineus; assembly: GCA_004794785.1. Taxonomy (NCBI): domain Eukaryota; kingdom Metazoa; phylum Platyhelminthes; class Trematoda; order Opisthorchiida; family Opisthorchiidae; genus Opisthorchis; species Opisthorchis felineus. The sequence continues at coordinate 159,149 of SJOL01008747.1, forward strand.
ATACTCATGCGTGAGATTATGCCCTCGGCATTTTTAAAAACATGGTTAATTTGAGTCAGTTACAGGACGGCCTGTGAATCCTGGTTACCCGTAGCGGATAGACATTATTTTTACCTGTGAAGTGAGTTGTTAGCAAATCAAGATGATACAGAAAATTCTGTGTGGCGGTGCGAAATGAAATGTTCTGAGGATTGGACACAAGCAGATAACAGGTAGTTCGAATATATGTAACATCTTTGTTTAACATTTAAGGTTTGTCCTCCGCGTTTGGAGCACATGAAAATGGGGAAGTCCCCGTAGCTGATTAGAATATATATGAAACAGACCCGGGCGATCCGGAGGTTATGTCTTACGGAAACGTGAATGAAATCCTTCAATGTTTGGTGACAATTTAAAGGGTAATCTGGTCGGCGAGCAGATGGTGTTCACTATAACCGATTCATGGAGGACGAAGAGGTGATTCATAATAGCCGAAACCACACGGGCGTACGTTGCACAGTTTGGGAGTTTCTTTTCACAGAAAACAAACTTTAGTTAGACCGGGAAAGAAATCACTTTGGCACCCAGATCGGGAAAGCTAATTGTACGGGTCAATTTTTCTATAAGTGGCAGGTCAGAGAATTAAGAATTTAACATCGCAAGGCATCGATCTGTACTCCCCACCTTAAAACATTGTGGTTCTTCTTGGGGTGCTGGGGTCATAGATACGGTCTTGAACTTTAAATGCAATCGCTGACATAATGACAATGCCGGTAAAAAGCGGAAACTGGTTCTTTGATAGAGTGAAGAGAGAACCAATGGGTTTATTACAAAATTTGTACGCAGACGTTTTGTACACTTCATTAGGAAGTTTGTGAAAACTTCATATCGATGAAGAATGATAAATGTTTTGCTTTTTAGGCTTAACTTAGACTGGCCATAAAGGTGTTCCGCATTAATTCATCATACGACATTAGTTCAGTAGTATCAAATCGAAAGTGATGGTAAATTTGGTGAGCAGCTGCGTTGAAAGATGAGTATTGGAGATTCTAATAGATGATTTCAACTGCATTTTTCAAACACGCACAAAAAAACAGTTCATATCGGAAGGTTCTGACTTATCGCACACGAACACACCTTATTACTTGCTGTCGATAAAATTTTCAGTTTCGACTGCTGATACAAAATTCAGACCACTTGTGTGTACAGCAGTGAATTCAAAACATTTACGTGATCAGTTGTGAGAGCTTAGAGGCATGCACCATGCAGTGGCGGGGTTAACATCAAAGGCGCGTCTCACGTGTCACACGGCTCAAGTCCAAACCCGCGTTAAGCTCCATGTGACTCTCTTCTAATGTTTTCTCTCAATCTGAAGATATGTATCTGTCCACGAAATGCTAGGATTAAACTACGGACCACAGTGGACTACTTACAGTTGTGGGCTATTTTATTCTATGAGCTGACAGAATGGAGTGGATCATTGCATGACGTTCAAATGAATGTGATGCGTTTGTTCACCAACGAACAAAATTTTTTTTTCCTGTATGTGATACTGACGGACGATCGCATGACTGTATGTTCGCCTATCATTGTGTATTGTGGCAAAAACATCACTCACCATATGAAGACCATCCCGGGCAACGCCACAAGTGGTCTTTGTCCGCAGGGTGCTCTTTTTCTAGAAGGAATGACATATCTTCTTGCAAAATGTGCATTTGCACTGCCTTGTTTTGTATGGCAGTATGTCTACTATGCTCTAATTAGCTGGTCTGCTTCAACTAAATGAATGTGATACACTCATAGTCAATCTAGTTCCTTTCAAGAGCCTCAGAATGAATGTAACCCTTTTACAAATGCCAAGTTCTTCGAGAAACTGCCCAAGCCTGTTAGTCTTTAGGTTAAAAAGTGCTTTGCTTCTGTCGACAGGACATCAATCGGCGAATACACGTAATAGGAACTCTAATTGCCAAACCAATGCAACTGCTTTAGTGGTCATTCGGCCGACATGTGACTGTGCAGCAGGTTCCAAGCGTTTGTGGGGTTGCCTGACCTGATTGTACTCACGGACGCGACCACAGATATGCATAACAGGGACGACTAATAGTTCAGTGGGGCGCTGGATCAAGTCAGTAACGGAAGAAATTGTTAGTCAGCTGAGAAATGCCAATGGAGTTGCGTGCAATAGTACTGTCCCGGTTGCCTCGCATGTCAGACATTCGAAGTTCACTTGCTGGTACCGTCAAGAATAGGCCCTTTTAATTTGCCCCAGTAAGACCGGAACTAGAGTCCAGCATTTCTTCCTTCTGAGGTGAATAAACCAGAACAATTTCGTCTGGACAGCGGAGAGCGCTCAAGCGGGAATAACAAAATCTACGAATGCGGAGACTGCTCACATACAGTTATTATTTGTCATCCAAGCCATACTGTCCCTGAAAACAGCCTCACCGGAAACATACCTGTGTACAGTTTAAACTTGTCAGAACCACTTGGTTTCCAATATAATGTAGCCAAGTTTTGAGACTTGGTTTCGTTTCTAGTGACAATTATTGTGGAAGCAAGTGGTGTCAAACTCCAAAAATGGCCGGCTGCCTTTGGGCTTTACATAAGAGGACCGTAGTGGGAGTACATCCCGCGACCGCCCGTATGCCTACACTGAAAAGTGTCATGTTGTCGAATCGAGATGCTCCAGCTAACTAACTGTAGAATCTAAATTGTGATAGCCGTTGTATGCGATGTCTCTTTGGTCTGCTAGAGTACGAGTCCACCAACAGATGCAGCAGCTGCAATCCGACTGCATGACGTTCTCACGATGTGCCACTACCGCATTCGAGTGACATTACTCTCTAACAAACACCCCATGAAAATGTATTCCTTGCATCGTATTCAACCAAATCCTGCGTCACGGTGACTAGGCGTAGGATGACTTGACAAGCAAATGGACGACGATGGTTCAGATAGGATTTTGGGTGCACATGTTTGCCATGTTTCGCTGGCATGAGCAGGCATTCACAGGCTATCAGGTAAGCTGACACCCAGGAACGAGGTGGGGCAGCACAGTAGCAGCGGTATTGGGAACACTATTTCTTTAAGGCATGTGGACCGGTAGTTGATTAATATGAGACGGTGATGGCAAGTTGTTTGGCTTTCCACCCTGAAAATATACCTCCACTCGACGTGAATGCGACTGAGTTTATGGAACCTCCAATGACTCTCGTGCATCCAACCTGTTGCCTTCAATGCATAACTCCCCTTCCAGTCTACCCAAGGAAAATTCACTGGCACCACTGTATTGATGCATCGACTATATCAGCTACCGCCTCCAATGCGCAGCTATCTGCCCTTCTCCCCAAATCATCGACGAAAGAAACTGTGGCAGCTAGAAACACTGTACTGCAAGTACGCGGTTTTTACAGCTGACGATGATGAACCATAGGAAAAATGATTAATATACACAGGATAGATGTCATCAGACGTAATCTAAGTTACTGAAAGCTGTTCATGATAACTGATATGTATTGTCCCGTTTTGTTAGGACAACGTCAGCTACCGAGCCACTCAGATGTCCTTGTCTGGCATTACCCCTTGTCAGAATTCCTCATCTAATTCATAAAAAAATGGGCAATTGAAAAACGATCCTTTTGATGTTGTGGTATTCAAGTCAGAAACTTTATTGGAGGACAACTATTCTTTGGTAGCTGAACGTCGAATTTGCCTCTTTCAAATTACCAGTTGGTCAGACGATCAACCATTGTAAGGTTTTGTACGTTCAACACATCTTTGCCGTGCGAGGCTGAGATTAGTTTCACCAACCAAATATTAAGCAAAAGTTAAAAATTGGGAGGTTAGTTGGTGTTATCAAAAGCGTGTTGAGGGTCCATGCCATTTGGGTTGGGGGGGGGGTGTCAAGCACAGAAAGTGCCATAAAACAGAACTGAGGCTCAACTTGATCTTCGATTACATGCAGTTATACAAACGACCACAATGGATATCACACCAAACAGTACCACCATAGCAGTAACAATATAAATCCAGATAGGTCTCACCGCTGCCGGAGCTTTACGGGTTGAAGGGGAGAACAAAAGTAGTGACTATAATCCAGATTGAGTTTGCCTAATTTGAGTTCGATAAATGAAGTGTTGCATGTAACCATGCAAACAAATACAGAATGAAATTTACAATGCAATTTCGGACTGTGATAAGTCACACATCGGAAAGAAATGTACTGATACAACATAACCTGAATATTGTTTATTGTTATTCAATTTTAGTTTCAGATTGTGCTGCCTTAATGTGCTCAAATGGTAAAGTGAAGGAAAGTGGTTCACTTTGCATCGGTGTATTATGTGAGGGAAATTTTCATTCGCCGTTCCCTAGCAAGGTGCGAACCACGCTGCTCCAGTGCAAAATTGCAGTGCCACTCAATAAGTTGTTCCTGTTTCACTCTTGCTCAAAAGAGATAGCACAAACGCAGTTTGCCGTATCTTGATTTAATTTCTTCTTTGTTACATAAATGAGAGTAGTTCTTCGTGTTTAAGAACCTCTTGGGAAAGAAAACCGTGAATTGTGCGCAAAAACGTTTGATACCATTGTGGATCCTCTTGTAGAAATTTGAAGGGAACAAAGTTGGTGTTGCTTTCCTGGTATCGCACAGTTCTCAACCTCACTCACTTTGTCATAGTTTAACCCGGATGGTAGCACAGAGGAGGTATGGCACCATTAAATGATCTGCATTTGTAGACAAACAAACCAATCATAACAAATTCGGCTGTCTGAACATCTTGCTGTTCAGGGTCTTGCTGACGAAACTGTGGGTAAACATAACGGTTAGACACTTTAGTCGATTCGTTTCCGTTCCGTTTCCTCACTTCCAACACCAAAGATAATGAGTACCAGGCTGAAATCGCGCTCTTATTACAGCTTGTCAGCAGTGAATATCTTTGGCGGTGTAAGGATGTGAACATCGGACACCCAACGTGCTGTGCGCTACTCCACTGTTTTGCACAGGAAGGTAAATTGCATATATGAACGGAATTCGAGCCAATTTCTTGTCGTCCGTCTTGCTTCAATTTACCACTAATTGTCTTCCTCAGCCCTGCAGCGCTTGTCACTTTGTAGCATTGAATAACAGTCCATTGAACATACAAAAGCGAGTCAATAAGGTGCTCAGATTCATCCTTCCAACCCTGGTTACGCTGCACTTAAGACATTGACCCTGACCTTCAAGGTCGCATGCAATGACACGTTGAATATTCCATCCAGGAACCGCTGATCTTATCAGCGTGTGGTGGTCGAACCTGTCTCAAGGGAGCACATTACGTAACCAACCCTAACACATGCGGACAGTAGTTACTGCCAGGTGGCACGATATGGAAGCCCTCATTAAAGGATGTTAGACTGGATGTTTCAAGCATAGGAAGAACATAATAGCGTATTATAATGTGTGATTTAAAGGTAAAAATTGTCTGGTTTGATATAATCACGGTAGAACTTGATTGAAGAGCCAAATGAGGTTTCATATATCAGTGTATATAAGTACAGACAAACAAAATGGGCATATCAGTGTTCAATGACCTGTATGTTTATTCCGGCTAATAGTACAAGTTGATAATGTGTTTGTAGGATGTCCTCGGATTAGACTTGATAACATGCTCTGTTGGAATCCCTCATTAAAGAACTGGATGCCATTTTGTTTGGTCAGAAAACCTCACACCTGGTATTCAAGTGGTGTCAAGTAGATTGAAGTCACTGTCTATCAGCCCATCGGAAATCCGCTGTCCGCACACGAACCTATGCATCAGAGGAACTTGCTGGTGTCAAGTGCCTCCATCACCCGAGAACTCGTCTGTTCTTATTTTCACTTTCACTACGACTGAGTTCTTTGGTGAGACAAGTCAGCTTCAAGAGTTTCCTCTATTATTGTTCTTTAGTAAACACCATAAGACACTGCGAGGTAGCTGCCATGTCTCAAAACTTGCAGGACCACTTTGTGCTCTGGAGATTTTTTCCTATGGGTTTTCACCTGTGTCTTGTCCGTATACGGGCGTTCTAGTCACGACCAATTGTAACAGAGTTCTCAAAGGCTTGACTGTGTTCAAACTACACTATACCCGGTTGTTACTAAATAGGCATTTTCACGTTATGTCGCAGTCTGAATGCGCGACTAACGTACAAAGGTACGGATGTACGAATCTGACGTTTTCGAGTGTTTGATTGAGAAAATTAACCATCATCAAATAATGTCAGAGACATACCCGTTGGCTAAAACTGCTGGACTTAATTGAGGATAATGCGATTAGTTTCCTCTGGGTCATAATACTATCACGGACGTGATCACAGACGGTTCTGTTATTATATACACCATGAGTCAGGTGGCCAAATATCTAGAACTTGGAACGTTGTATCTACAAAATCTTCATGTCTCAGATTACCTTTCGTGAGTATCCATTCACTGAAGCCCATATAACTATTATATGTTTATCCTTGGCATATATCCAACTATTTTCATCTCAGTGGCTTAGTTCATCTTCGAGGGCTAGAGTTTGAAAGTTGAGTGGAGACAGTGGAGTAGACACAGGCAATACTCATTTAAACAAAATGCCTCCATCCTTGCAAGATGTGTTGTGCAGAGTTCGAGTTGCCAGTTGGGTTGGAAATAGTGATGAGTAGAGGTACGTCATGAAAAATTAACTCTGAAAGCAGAACATTGTTTTCATGTTAAATATTGTGGTAGGTTCTCGTCAAGAACTTGGAGCTCGGGAACGTTTGCTAGGGTTCAGAAAGTAGTCAATGAAAACAATTTTGACGTTCATGAATACTGTTTAGAACATCTGATAAAAGGATCGTTCGAGACATCTGAGGAACCACATTTGAGCTTCTTACTAAAGTTTTTAGGAAGAGATCTAACCTTCAAGTACCCCGCTTTTTTTGCGTCATACCCTTGGTCCGTGTGTTCCTTCAGGCTCAGTAGACAGTTCGGTGTTTTCAAAGCAACCCAGTGTTTTGTTCAAATTCACGGATCAATTTGTCCAACATACACTCGCAAGTGAGTATGGGGATAAAATGCTAATAATTCCAGTTATTGGCTGCACTGGACCTCGTGGTCCTGCTGATCGGATCAGACTTTCTGTGTCTGCTGCGTCTGTTGGGTGCTAGGATGGCAATAGTTGCTTTTTGTCACCTTACTTCAGTTTTGGAGGCGCTTGACGATGAAATCTTGTACGCGCTACGACGCTCTCATTGTAAGCAGCCCATTTCTCGGTTCGCATGAACAAGCAGAGAATAAAGGAAATTCGAAGCCAATGTAGAATAGATTGGTTGCCAAAATAATTGTAACGAGCTACAATGTGCCATGACACCGGTAATCTCACCTTCGGCAGGTGCCCGACGACGTCGTTTCAGGAAAGACTAGACGGTCTAAGTTGAGTGTATCAACGAGGTGTCATCACGAGGTGTTATCAAGTCAGAGAAGTTATACGCTGACCTACCGACTGGGTCTTTTAGAACTCTTAGTTAATATGCAACAAAATTGTAAGCTGTTCAAAAACAAACCATGTTAGATTAGTTTTCTTTCATTTATTCCTAGAGGAAACATCTACGATTAGTGAGCGCATTTTTATGGTTTTTCTGACTAAGGATGTCTGTATTTCATAATTCATTTCACTGACCTGCTAAGATTATGAAAATGATGAAGTAAAATGAGTCTAGAGATGTAAAGCCTCTTGGCTTGTTCATCTTTACTAACCTCATATGCGAATACCGCTTTGTTTGTACTGACGGTGTATATTTCTGGAATGTGTCTAGATTTGTGTTAGTGTCATCTCTGGTGGGATATTTCGAACTGGAACCAAAAGGCTCTTACCGGGAGGCGTGTTTAAAACAACAGCACCGGAAGCTTCACTGACTGTGATCGGTGTCCCCAACAGCGCGGCAACGGTGTACGTGTAAGTTCGATTGAGTTCCAGATTACTGACTATGAAGCTAGTTTCGGAGGTGTTGAACACATCTGATACTCCATTGTAAACGTTGTTTGCTTCAATTTGGTAGGAAAGATTGCAGCGCCTCGTCTCAAGTGGAATAGGATCCCATGAAACGATGTGGGATGTTGCATTCACGTAGGTAACCTCGATATTGCTTGGTACTTCGGGAACTGTTGAGTAAACACATAATAACGAAAACTCTCTGTAGGCTACGGGCGTACTGGTACCGTAAACGAAGAACATGCGGAGTTAGAAATTACGCTATGGCCTATACATGAGGTGAATGTTGGTCACAAACCTGGGGCTGTTGTGCGAACGAATATGTCATCGGATGCCACTGTACCGAATGGGTTTGTCGCAACAACACGTAAGACGAACTCGGTGCAAGGCGGAATCCGCGTTATCCGGATCTGGGGGGTTTTTGTCACGCGTTCCGTGTAGAAAGTATCCCACTCTGTTGTGTTGAGTTCCGTTAGAGTAACTTTGTAACTCAAGTCCAGCTTAGTAGGTTGGGCATCTTTCCATCGAAGTGAAATTGATGTTGGACCGGGATCCACTTCAAAATCTTCGGGTTTGTTGGGTGGAGCTTTTGAGAAAGGATGAAAATAAAGGCTTTTCACACAACGTGTATGCAACTATTGTTTTGCAGATATCAAAGCAGACGATGTTTCTACAAGAAATTCCTAAGGTAGCTGTTGAGTTAAGTTCATAATCACTAGCTTTGTTAGTTCCCGAAAAAGAGCAAGCCCTGCAAGTATTTCGATTATCGAGCCATGATGGAACTCTGTTTCATCTGGTTGTCTTTTCTGTCCAAAGAAGACGACCAACTGTTTGAAAGTGAAAGCAAAGATCACACCATCTGCCAAAGGGTGTACGGCCAGAGGTAAAGGAGCTGGAGGATAAGAATTCACATTGAGGATCATAATTCGCGGAACGAGAAGTTTCCGAAATCCTGAAAGGTTTTGAATTGGAGAGCAGTTTGCTGCCTTCAGTGGATAATCCTCACACTTGAGATCCTGTCTCATTTCACAAAAAAGCATCAATAGCAATAAACGTTTTAGACAACAAACAAGAATAGAATTTTAGTCACTTGTGAAACGTTTGAAATCCAAGGGACTTTTAACATGGAAGAAGTAGATATACATGGCTTAAAAAGTCCAAATAGTGGGGGGTGAAATGGTGGCTTATCAGGAGTTTTGGACAGTGTAATTGTAGCTGACGGCTAAGTGACAGGTAGTGGTAAGCTAATTCGAAATAGGAGTTGACAAATTCACCTCTATCGTCTAAGTGATGATTCTGGGTAGTTCACGTCAGACTTTGGTAGCGTATTGGGGAAGCACACGACGCGGTAAGAAAAGCGCTGTTCCATTGGGAGTGGATCCACGTGTTCCACAAAGTCGTCAAATGTCCGTGAGTGATAAAAATTGCCTTTGTCTTTTAAGATGACTAAGGACAAACATCGCCATTCTGTACAGCTCTGTTCTCTTACAAACGTTAAACTTTCGCCGCTCATGAAACATGGGAACGAAGCATTCATAGGAGAGATTCGGGAAGTCGCCGCTGAACTACCAAGTGCCCGAAACTATGTAAGCAGTTGATCCGGGTCAGTGCTGCTTCGTTGTAGAAGTAGAATACTTTCAATTTTGCAACAAAAGATACAATTCAGTGGTAACCACGAGATTTATATCTCATCAGGCATTCGGCTATCAAGAACCAGTTATTTATCTTTTAAGTATCGTTGCCCATGGGGATTCTGCTTGGTTTGTCCTACCAAGTTGGGCATTATTGCCATTCTATGCCACCACTATCTTAAGATGTACGGGTCGTCTTAATTTCTACAATTCCCGGCATCAACAGTTGGTTCTGTAATGTGCAACATCCGGGGAAGAACAATATTTACCTGGGAATCCACAACTGATTTCACTCAGAGGGACATCAGAAATGAACTATGCACTGATTCAGCAGTTGTTAGAGTGCTGGAACTTAACTACACATAGTCTTGATTTAATCAAGCACATAGCCAAGTTAGTGGGCTCTTCCTGCTTAGTTTTGTTCGGCAATTTAGTCCAGTTCGGGCAGGCATAGAATATTATATTCCAGCGTGTCCTAGGCGTCGAAGACTGATGATACAACTGGAACAGAACGATAATATGTCTAAATATTGGTAATTGGTTAATTGGCTGTTGTTCCGGTGAGAGTTGATCTGTTTGCTGAGCTTGGAAACTGGATTGCAAAAGTTCCATCTCCATGAGGGAAGAAATCGTCATTGCGTGGCTGAATCGAATCCGGACCGCACAGAGTGAAATCCGTAGTACTTAACGTGGAACTTCTTCATTCAACGGCTCCGATGTTGAAAGCTGCCTGATAAGACACAAGGAAGTTCATTTTATCGTTCAACTTCCTGTGTGACTTTGTTTGAATGCGCAGTACAATTGGGCAACAATATTTGTAACGACACTTCGGTATAGAGGAATCAAAGCCTGTCACACTTTTTGTGACTATCTTATGTGAAAGATAGATTAGAAGGGGGTGTGTTTGATATACTTCTAGCTAGTGGCTCAATGCATTCCATATTTACTTGCTGGCATTCTCTATAATCGCCATTTAACTAAATCAGGAAAGTTTGAAAAGTTCAAAATGAGTTTAATTTACCGTTAGTAGCGTCTGAGAACTGCGGACTGACCACATTTGTGTGAGTTAATATTCAGGATGTTCATTGAAGCGCTCGAAGCACTACTGTCAATTTATTTTTAAGTAAAGTATTCCGTTTGGTAAATTTTAACTTAGCAGCCTCTGGGCGTTTTCGTTAAAGGCAAACTGGGAAGGTGGACCCACCTTCGGAGATCTAGTGGATCCACAATGTTGTAACTTGCGGACAGAAATCTCTTTGAACTGAGCCCCTCAGTATTTGTCGTACAATAAACTCCCTCAACATTCGAAGCTGGCTACTGCACTTGTACCTGAAAACAAGGCTGTGACTACATCCACGATCAGACACACTCCCGATTCTGACTGGTTTCACTTCAACGTCGCCATGCAGTCGAATATATCAACACATGGCACTACCGAGTGATTTGAGTGAGTTCTACATCACAGACCGCTGAAAACATCAAAGTGACTCTCACAGTGAGGGAGGAGCCAAATGGAATGTCATCCAGTTAGTCGAGCACGCGGCTACTCTCATGAGAGTGAATTCATCTGTTTTGTGTTGCTACTTGAGCGCAAGCAAATTCGAGGCAGCCAAAAGGTTGCACAGATTCAAGTCAAGTCAACGTAAAGAACAAAGATTAGTTTGATACAGACCTGAATCACGGCAGCGCTTCCAGTCTTAGCATGAAGAGGCAAGCCCGCCATGAATTCAAGTTGTTTATTTGAATTTAGCCGGTGGTTCTACCTCAGGGGGGCGTAGAAGGTGAATACTGATTTAACAACTTTGAACTCCAAATGATTCTTGATGTTGTGGGTACACTTTGCCGTCAGGAGGACTGTAAACTACAAAGTCAAATGCAGTGCATTCTTACAAAGCAGAGAAGCAATCATAGTTCTAAACGCAATGGTGAAGGGATCAAGAAACAAAAGGGGACATCCGTTCACAACAAACTGCATTTTATAGACGTAATGTACTACTCATAAGGTTGCTGAATACTCTTCGACACCCCACCACCGGTTCCGCCCTTATTGGGGCTCATCAGGTAGGCACAGTCCCCGAGTTTCCGTCAATTTTATGTTCTAATTGAACCCAAATTGCCTAAGAACATCATAAACGAGAGATCCAGCTGGGTTCCAGGTGAGTCTCCCGTCAAAATCAATTTAGAACGCAACTGAGTGTAGTTCGTTAAGCACTCTATTTCCTTATGGCTTAAGCGCTGTAGCTAACATGCGTCAACTAGCCACTGGTGACGCTACTGATTTATCGGAACATCAAGCAACCAGATCGTGCTGATTCTATGTTTCATTTAGAATATACAAATTAGGGGGGACATTTTTAAAGGTGACCATTTGGGCTGGTTGTCCGACTCCAGCTGAGGTTTGCGTACACAACGAAATACGCTTATATGTGCTAATATTGGGGAATGTAAGTAGATCGAGCGGGTTGTTTGTTTGTTGGTCTGTTAGCCGAAATTGGAAGTCGGATTGCAAACGTCTCATCACCAATCCGGGTGACATCGTCACTTCGGGGTTGATCGTCTAAATTTCTCTTCTTATGCCTGTGCGTATACAGTTTCTAAACAGTATCTAATAGCTCTAAAGCGACTGCTTGGTCCCCAAGTGGATTTCGCGTAATTTTTTGATCAGCTTGGAATCTTATTTGAATGTGGTCTCATTTCCTTGTATGTGGATGGTTCTTTGGGTGTTTTCAGTTTGGCAGTTCTATTCCTCCATTTCCGTTTCCTTCTTAGTTTGTAGACTCGTGTCGTTTCGCCTGGTTGGCTGACCAGATAACCTTCTGTTTTTAACAACTTTCTGTGATCCGGTTGGTCCGTTGGCTGTTGCTAGGTTGTTTGATTTCCCTTGCGGTTCAGAGTCCCACAACTGTGTAGCTCTTTTCTTCGTAGCGGCCGATAAACTGGGTCAATATCGATGTACTTATTAATCGATTTCGAGAAACGTTGTTCGGCATTTGGTGCCCTCGTGACACATCATTCCGTTTTACAGTGGTAAATGTGTCACCCATAAGTCGCAACCATATTTTTGGTTTGATACCTAGTTGCACAGTCCGTTTCACTTTTGCACATGTAATTTACGCGCTGAATCCAGAAACTGGTGATCCCATCGGCGTCTCTTTGATTTGTTAACGATATTGATTAGTGAACTTAGAATGGATTGTCAAGCCCAGATCCAGTAGTTCCTAGATTTCTTCTCTCCCAATCATTCGGTTGTCCAGAAGTTCAGCAACCGGCGTCCTTGCCGCATTTACATCAGTCGGTTTGAAGAGTAAAGTAACTTCGACGCACACCGTTATTTCATCCACGATTTTCACGTTTCTCAATCTCTCCAGAAATTACCTGGCATTGTTGTCTGAATTTTTGGATTCACAATTGAGCTGCTTCACCCGCTTTCATAGTTCTAGTAAAATGTTGTATGTGGGTGTTTTTTATAATGAGGTGCTTGAGTGTAATGGTACCGTTTTTTGTGAACATTTGGAATCTGGTAACTTCTAAGTCGTGGTTCTTCATTCTCCACTACTCTCGCTCTATGATTTTGGGGAGATCCTTAGGTTTATTCAAGGTTTTTATTTACTTTGTTTGTGAGTTTCGCGGTTTGTTCGTTCTGAAGAAGGTGATACATGGTCGTGTCGTTGATTACAAGTTGGATTTGTCGGTGTATTCAGCTTTATCACGAATGACGGGAATTCTTCCCTTGTTGGCTGGCAAGATAATGATGGTTTCGTTCACTTTGAGGCTGCTAATTTCCTAAAAGAACAGAGTGTAAACAATGGTAGCGGAGAACAAATTTACCCGCTAAACTCCGCACTGACGATGTCACTTCAGTTGGTGATGAAACGTTTGCAATTCAACTGCCAACCTCGGCTAACTGACGAACAAGCACATTGACTTTTAGGTCACATCTTTTCCGGTGCACCCACCGCACGCTTATCCTTTCGATTAGTAAGGAATATACAACCTTCTTGAAAATAGATCTTAAAGCCAATGGTAGGGGAGTTTAATCCATGTATATTTTCCACTATTTGGAAGTGTACGACAGGAATACGCTGAATGAACATCTAGACGCACATACCTTCGCTTCTTGCTATGATCACCTTCGCTTGGGACGGAAGTGATAATCCACATGCATTGCGTGCAGAGACAGAAACGTGATAACTTTGGTCGCAGACGAGATTTCCTATTAGCAATTCGTTTCCCCCTGTAATGTGGCTATTTTCTTCCGTGCCATCTAGTGAAATGACTTTGATTTTGAACACCATGATAGCGGCTTCTGGTTCAGTCTGAATCCATCTGATAAAGATGGTCCCACAGGAAGTGTCATGATGAATGATTTGTGGTGCTTGTGGTCGGGCTCGAAGAAACATGAATGAAAAATGAGAAAAACAGTTATGTGAACACGGTGGAAAAGCACAAATTTCGTCAGATTTAACTGGGATTTATCTTTCACATTAAACAACTAGAATAAGATTCTTTTTCACCACTTCCGAATAAGTTACAAGGCATTCTGTGCGCGGGCCATCCCAGTGCGAGCACTATTTCAAGAAAGAATGCAACCAAGACGAGATTCTTTCCATTGGAATATTCTCACAGGAAAATAATTTTGCAAAACCATAAAGGACAACGTTCTTGTTTTCATAATGGCTGGATTATCTTCCAGATGCACAAACCAAAGACATTTGTAGCCAGAACAGCTGATCTACTGATCTATCTTGATTGATCTGTCTTGATCTATCTTGATTGACCTAGCTTGATCTATCTATCTTGATCCATTGATCTATCTTGATCTATCTTGATTGGTGATCTTGCAAATAACATATCTTCATCCCACAAACAAAGTTGTAACACGGACCAAGGGAATCGATTATGGAAAATAGGATGTAACCAAAAATACCAACGCATCTCGAATAAGAATTTGGACTCAACTCACTGAACGGTGACCAAAAAGACAATGGATTTTCGGTAAAACTCTCTCAGCACTTCGACAGATACGACTACTTTATTCCGGCAGCTACTTGGATGAATGCGCAACAGCATATTCAAGTAGACTATTGTCAGCTTCTGAATGCAACCAACAACACAAATACAGGTAAAAACCTTGGGCACTGACTCTATTGCTCAATGGAGCACAAGAACAGTTTTATCGTAACTCTGTTCTAAAGGGAACAGACGAACGGTTGCTGAACGGGACTGTCCAGAAAAAAAGCCTATATCGAATATTCTAGAACAACAAAAGCACCCATGAAATTTCAACAGAAGAGTGAAGTAAAGACCTTCCTCAAAGATGCCGCAGGAATAACAGCAGCACCGCCAAACCAGTGAACGGGTCACATGACCACACATAAAAAATCCATCCAAAAGTACAGCAAGCATACGGTAAATAAAATGAGTAAAGTACCTCACAAATCAACGATGACGAAAATGATTTCACGACCGAAGCAGAAGAATGACAGACATACAGGAACCAATAAAGGGTGCCGAAGTGATTGCATAAACCACCAATTGTCAATCTGAACTAGAAATGTCTACACGACGAAAGAGTACTAGGTAGCTATCAGAAAACACGATCAGGTAGTTCTCTTTTCTATAAACGAAGGTCAAGAAAGACACGAGGTCCATCTAGAAACGTGATGGTCGTAGTATGCAGAAAAAAGGGATGAGCGAGGAATGCTATGGAAGCATCATATTTCGCCACAAACTCAATAAACCGACTTAGAGATCACGCACCACTAAGAGCAGGGGGATCTGCAGCCTGATAAAACAGCGGACTAGCTGATCAGCCGGCAGCTCTGTCAGCCATTGAACTGACAGGGAAATGGTCATCGGGTGGGTGTCATAGGGATCATACGTAAGGCCGGTTGGACACCGACCAGTCACAGGACTGCCCAACTAGTCAATCAAAAGGATAGGTTATCCGAACGGCCAGTCACGATGAAAACTCATTATCACCCGGCGAGATGTATATAATCAAGAGCACAGCGTTGCCCAGGGCCAATCAGCTATGCACTGATCACGCCACCTGGACCGGTGATGAGGCTTTTTCGAAAGAACCCTCAAGCTCAGGAAAGAGGGCATAACCAGGTTCACTAGTGTGCGCTACCGATTCCAGTCGCAATCATTATCATCATCATCATCATCATCATCGGGAGCACAACATCACTGTTAGATACTGATGATTCGCTGACACAGACAACAAATGGTGATACTGGTGGTTTGCCAATCAAGCAGTCACGCAAATCGCATATTCTACATTACTCTCATGTTCCCCGGAGAGCGTAAATGGAGTGCGTGCACTGTGCTCATTTCGAATGTCAGACTGATTAATATCGAAATTCAGCATGTCCGAGAATTTGAAGTGTTAGTAGGACTTTAGGAAAGTAATACACTGGCCCAGCCTTTTTATATTTCATAGAAACCAATCCGTAGTGTCGTAGCGGGATAAGGACAGAGCTGTTCAAACAGGGATAATAGTGGTACAACTATGCATGCTACAGCTAATGGTAACTTACAAAGATTCCATCCGTTAATGGCTAGACAAACAATAATTGCCAGAACGAGGAGCGGAAAATTTCCTCAAGGCTGCTGGGGATTTTATTTCGATATCAGTCTCTAGTTTAGAGAAGACTGCTTACCCAGGATGAGCTGTTTCAAGAAGGCGAGGTTTTTCTATGGATGATGAGACACTGAGACAATTCTACTCGTTGAATAATTTGAAAAGTTTATCAATAGGACACCTCAATCGCGGTTCCAGCATTTGATACCGCTGCGACTTTAATTGGACAGTGGACAGCAGGAATTCGACGGAGGTTGGACTTGTGAAGTCGAAATAGTTTACTAACCTACTTTCATTACATGTAACCTGTAGCCCTGTAACCCTTCTTTGCCCCTGCTTCTGGTTCTCCGTGCTGAAGATTGGGGAGAACATGCTCAGATTTTGCGGGTCCTTGCAAGTTTTTCTCAAATTGTGCAGATGGCCTTAGAATGAATACTGTAGCTTACATTTACACGGAAGGGGGGTGGGTTGTTGCAAACCATCTGAACGACACATCAAAATATTAGTTTCATTTCTACTTTAACACAATCACGTATTCACTCCACTGGCACAAACCTTAAGGGAATAATCTCAGTTCTCTTGACTGAAGTTCGGCGATGACTGCCTCAGGACACACCTTTAAGTTCATGAAATCCCTAATTTAACGACAGTTCGCTGATCAAAACCGCGTTCATCGGAAAGAAGAGATGGTACCCCCTATCACGTACAGGTTGTAGATTGGCTTACCATTTTATTCGCTCGTCAGTTTACACCAAGCGAGCTACAAACGGGGTAGAAGACTCCCTGGACTAGCTACCTAGTCCAGCAACCTGACATAAACTTTGGTCTGATGCTGTAGTAACCAGAGGCCTGCTAAACTTCCCCAACTCATGGGTTTTGCAGATCTATTTATTCGTGACACAAGCCATGACGCCAGCATCTCTAGGATCCTACATTTGAGTGTTTACATCCGGTGAAATAATGTGACAGAGATTAGTGAGGTTTATGATATAGTGAAAATTTCCAGGCAAACTGACACACAGTGTTACAATTAAACGTGAAAGCCGGTATGTCTAAACAAATTTATTCCATAAGTCAAACATCAGCGCATCTTTTAGCGTTTATTTAAGATAGTATATCTTGCAAGGGCGTCAAAACGTATCCAAACATCCCTGAACAACCGTATGGGGACAGACAAAATAAATGTAGAACACTTTAAAAGAATTCTACTATATTGAAGTGGATAATAATGGTACGAACAATACAAATCGATTTAAGATCATGAATCAGCAGATAAGAAAACTTTGTTCCATATTCAAATGGACTATTACTTATAACGTGGACAAATTATTCCGTAAGTTCTTTCGTTTTCCGAAAGGAAATGAAGCCTGCATTGTTAAACGAATTCTGCTATTTCATATGGTTATATTAAACAAGTGACCGAGAAGTACGCACGGGTTCACTGTAATGGCTCCCAATAGAAGCGTGATGCCCAACTATTAGTGAACTGGTGATGGTTGAATTATGAAATATCTCGGTACAGTCAAGACAATAATACCGACTTTGGGAGACGAGGCTGGAGTTACTTGCCCCAAAACTATGCACACAAATCTTGGTCGCATGTCAGTAAAAGTGCCTTCTGAAATGAGGGTATGCCATTTCCAAAAAGACTGACAATGTAAGGAAACAATGCTACTTGAAATCCCAAAACTATGCGACTGACTTCACATCTGACATCATATCCTACCAAATCATCGCAAATAATTTGCCCGAAGCGGAAACTCCATTCGAACACCAGTTAGCAAATCCTGCAGCATAATCTTGTCTTGTCCGACCATATGCTGAGAACAGTCCTCTTGTGAATTGGTTCATTCTAATAATGAAGCGCGTGAGGTGGTCGGTGAACTGCTGATTGCTAATTGAATGCCTCAGAATTTCGGTTAATTAGAGATAAAATAATTCTCACCTTGTTTTTTCTACGGCAACAGAATAGTCTAGATATACAGGTGCGGTTAGTGGTCGAATGACTCAGAGTGAAAGCGATAAAGTATATTGTGAGAGTGGCATTGTGCTACAGGTTGTTTCAACAATTCAATTCACATTCTGTGTGTACTCCAGCAACCTACTGAGGGGCTCCGTTTGGATAGTCTTTGTGATTGGTAGTGAGACAGTCGCCAGATTGTACGCTGACAGAGAAACTGTATAGACTGTGCAGGGCTTGAGTGGTTCAATAAGATACCAGGTTTGTAAATCCGTGATTTTTGCCACAACCTCCGTTTCGTTTATTAGATAGGACAGTCGGTAGGCGGTGGAGAAGGTTTGATTCGGTGGAAGGGACCATTTTGCCAAAATGGAATTTGTAGTAGCTTCGAGTGTGAGATATAGTGCATTAGCTGAAAAGAGAAGTGGAACATGTACCAAAATCGGTAAATTAGTGAGAAGCGAACCCAAATATTAGTCACAGAACTAGGTTGTGCAATTGTCCCTCCTAGTCTGGTAATAATTCTGACCTTGGTGAAGTTAAAAGAGATGAATGCACATTATGCAGTATTCAACTTACTGGACGGAATTTCATCCGTACTTAGCGACACCTCTTCTGAAAATGGACCCGCAAGTTTTTGTTTTCCCGCCAGTGCTCTAACACGATAAAAGTACTTAGTATCCCAGTTCAGTAGTTTTGCCTGGTACTCGGTGTCCTCAACCACCGTACTTTCCCACGTGTCGTTCTCAGTGCGGAATATGACTTCATACTGAAGCGAACATGACTGCGAGTAATTTACGGGTGGCAGCCAGGTAAGCCGCTGTCCGGATAACGAAGGATCGTTTACCACTGTTGGCGTGGTTGGTTCGGACGGAGCTGTTGGTTGAAAGTAAAAAGAAGAAAATATTCATTCATTGGTTGGATGAACGAACACTACGAATGTCTGGTGGAACTTTTAAAATAAACTAATACTGAGGCCTCGTGAATACCAATGCAACGGCAAAACCCGAGTGACAGTTTGGTAACTAGGCTAATATTGATCGTATGTGCAGTTTATTCGATCATGTAGTGCACTTTACACGGAGTTCAAGTGCGTGACGTTGATATGTTTTGTACAGCTTGTTTCCCATCGCAGTTAAGCATCGGCATTCATTGACGGTGTATTGCTGTCAGTATAAACGAGGACGATTATCATGCGATGAAGATAACGACGACGATTCATATGGCTCACCTAGTTGGTTGTGCCACAGATGTGTAAGTTTCAGCCAAGATTTCGAGACTTCCAATATATATATATATATATATATATATATATATATTAAATAATGACCCGGAAAAGCCTCACATGAGTTTCCTGGAACCTCGGAGGGAAAATCCGCATATTCGATTCTAATTAAACTGAGATTCAAACAGGTTTCAAATGGGAATAACAGTCATTTTTTCGTCCGATAAATACGCGCAGAGCAAATGTGCCAGGATTCATTTCGGCGTATATTGGGGAAGTGGGGGTACTACTCAGCATTGTTTTCAGTATTGTGACTCTAAACACACTGTGAGAAACAGCCGCTCGATGCTAGGTCGATGCAGCTGTGGTATCTTCTGTATTCTACTTCCTAACAAATAACAAGATTTATCTGCAGCAACTTCAGCAAATCAGACTGAGATCGGTCTGGTTACGATTCACCTTCCAGACGAATGTTGAGTACGCAGTCAGCTTTCGTCGTATGCCCATTTCAAGAAACTAGTCGACAGGGTGCTCCAAAGTGTGGGTGTACTGAGACTCTGAATGCTACGTAAACGCAGTGACAATCTGAGTCAAGAAATTTGAAGAGGGCGACTGAACCAGGGTAAACCAAATCAAAGGTTACTTAAGAAATGCAGAACGTCAATTACTTTTTAGAACTGCAATCCCGGTTACCGTTGGCACAGCGCTATCGTTAGTATTCTTTAAGGGGTTATTTTACTGTGTTCCTTTGTTGTGGTTTCTCCCCGCAGTCCAGTTGACTCACTTCGCCGATTTCATCATGTTCATTCCCAACGCTTTTGGATTTTAACCTTCAGCTCTTCGCACTTAAGTAGGCGGCTGAACTGTGCGTTTCCGGCCTGTTTCGTTGTTCTAAATCGATAGCATTCTATCGCAACGCCGAAGGTGACGTGAGCAACACCTTTGAAAAAATGTATACGATATATCCAGTTTGTTCAGTAAGGTATACTTTTCCCTGGTTTTTATGGGCATAGAAGATAAGATGTATGTTAGACCTATCTTTATATAATATATATAATATATATAAAAGATATATGATGCTTTGTATCGGCAGTGACGCCAAACATTTCCTTGCTCGTTCTGCACTCTAAGCAGCTAAGTTTGACCAATATCGGTAGCTCATATCTTCTGGGGAAATGGAACATCAGCTGGTCTGCTTCCACAACTCCGGACGTAATTTAACAGCAGTACATGTGGTTCAATTCTGTTAAAAAAATACTCACTTTCAGGTTGTGTTTCAAAGGCGACCATGGCAAATTCATCGGAATAGTCCGTCACATTTCTCACTCGTAAAGTCAGACCAATTATAGTACAGGGTGGCTTATCCAAAACGAACTCAAGAGGAGCATTTTGAACCTCATAGCTTCCAGAGTTTCCGCCGATGGTGTATGTCAGCTCGTAAATCGCCTTTTGAGTTATTATTAGGGATTCCTCCCAGAACAGGTAAATTTGAGCAACATTTTCCTGAACGTTTAGCGAGAAATTCTTGGGAACTTCACTCTGCAGGTCTGAAGAAGGCGGAAAAATTGCAATCGTCATTGTATTAAAATGGTAAAATCTTAGCGTGGGAAATAATTTTATTAAGCTTGAAATCATCATAAGGTGTCACAGATTTCAAAATTCTGAAGGGGTTCTATGCCTCGTGTAAATGTCCAAGGATAACAAGATTGATCCCTGTCAGTTGAATTATTTCAGGTACCTCCGAATGAGAATTTATCAAACAATCGAAACCATTCAGAAAGCAACCAGTGCTTCACGTAATCTCCACCTACTACAGATAGTTCCTCCTGTATGAGCCAGCCATATAGAAATAAAAGAACTGGCTACCAGTTTGAAACTGTTGATGTGATGGTCCCCTTTCGCTTGCCACTGTCATGCGACGTGTTTACCTAATTTATAGTCATCCAGAATTGTTGACCAGTCAGGGAAGTTATTCAGTAATCTGGCTTTCCATACACAATCGACTATCTCTTCCTAGCTCGTCGTCGATCTTGGGATAGTCTGGCTGAATATTCTCCTCACCAACAATCCAAAGTTCCGGGTGAAATTCTTAGGCTCGATTAGACATATATATATATATATNNTATATACATATATATATATATATATTATATATTATATATATATATATATATATATATATATATATATATTAGCTTAGTACGTTTTTTCGGATTGTTCTAACACGTTTAACGAAGACGATGGGATGGTGTGAGCTTAGTCATAGGTGCATCCGACTGAACAGTTTGTACCCAATGTAAACCCGTGTGAACAATATCGGAAGGTGAGCAGGAGTGTACAGTTCTAAAACCATCAGCCTGCCTAGCTCGTCCTCAGTAGTCGTCTGGACAGCTGGGGCCCACACTGTATGCATAAGGTGGCCTGCACCCTTCAAAGGACACAGCCCAGGCAGACACACGGGGCCAGCTAGTGTTAGGAATTATATAGTTTGATCTGTACATTGTTTATAGAGAGTAACCTGTAGCACCAATATAGGCACTCCTAAATGATCAGAGTTTCGGGGTACGTCATGCCTATATGCATGCAACAGACATCAAAATAGAATACAATAGAATAATTTGACAACATTATGCAGCATAATGAAATGCAGTACAATACACACAAAAGGAGGATGAAATAGAAATGAAAACAAACACAAAACTCGCAAACAAAACTACAGGCACGAAGTGGTTAACCACTCAACACTCCTGTGTGTTTGGGCTTGCCTACATAAAACCGTATTGTTATCAATACTATTCGTAAAGTTGCCGAAAACTTCGGATAGCCCAGTGCAAGTCTCGCCATCGTTGGGGTTTCCTCAGGTAGAAATGGTTCCTAAATCAACGTCAACCCTACTTCCTAACTGTATACCATTTTGTAAGTGTGTCGCGATACACTCATTTATAGACGACGATAATGTTGACGGGGGCTCAGTTGTTTACCAATTCGCCGGCTAATCAAAACCGGACACATCCGTACAAGCAAACTAATACTCACACAGCGTGAACACTCAAACTGGAGAATTTTTAAGCGAAATGGGGAGGGCCAACGGGATGAGCAAGGACCAACAAACTGGATACAATGGGAAGATTCATGTGGTGACAAAATCTCGTAGTTCATGCGTTAATGAATTGTGTGTGGGGATTGGGGAACAGTAAGGAACAAACGAGTCAGTCAGATGTGACGCTGTTTCAGTGCATAGTTATCATTCTACCGGGACTAATCCTATACTGTCAGATGGATTGTGCACCGACAGAAGTAGTACGTGGGAGTTAGAACAATGGACATCCTGGCCGGTAGCTCGCGCACCAATCACTGGGATCTCTTGAGTCCACTGATTTAAGTGCTCCGGTGGCTATAAATTTCCAACATGCAGCAAACAGCACAGTTGTTCTCGGGATCGCTTTAAGGAGCACTTAAGGGATGGGTTTGGGAGTAGAGCACTGGAAAATCTTTTCAGAGTTACATAAGGCACCGGATATGATGAGCCATTAACTGCTTATAGAACGCGTCGAAGGCATTTCCAACTTATGACGAACACCATCAGCTTACTGTGTGAAGATTCCAGGACTTGTTTTAGAGCTTGGAAGTTCTGAACACTGTTCTTTTATACGTTAGTGATTAGCGCAATGACATTTTAGATAAAACCAACAGAGCAAGCTTGTATGCACAACAAATGGACAACAAATAACACTGAGTCAGCTATACGATGACTATTTCAATGCGAATCGGAGACAACGACAATAAAAATTCAGAGTATGAACACCAATCGATGACAGTGCGGCAACTGTAATCTAGTCCTGTCTTGACAAACAGCCGTAGATACCGCGGCCATATCAACTCAAGTCGACTAAAGCTATTCACACCCTTAAGCTGAATTTTTAGCAGGCAAGCTTTAAACACTATCATTTAGGAATGAAAAAAAAACAATTTCATGTGGGTCAAAATGTGTACGCGAATTACCCGACAGTGAACACTTGAGATAATTGTGCAGGGTGTTAGGAGTAACTTAGGCTCACATCACACTCGTTTGGACAGTATTCCTAGGGGGAAGCACTGGACTCGAGTTTCGCTCCTATTATAGCTTGTCAACAGTGCATATCCTTGGCTGTGCTGGGATCTGAAATCTAGACATTTGACATGCGAGGCGATTATTTTACCACTGCCCAACTAGCAAATGAATTGTCACATCTGAACAGGCGAACGTGTTCGCGTTTTAACGATGTGACTGTTTTGCCTGATGCCTCGAACGACGACCCAGTGACTCACCTTGTAGTATCGATCGATTGACCCGTCTGTCCGGACTTCCGAGTCATGCAGTGCTACGGACGCCTGAAACTTGCTGGACAATTTTTGGCTAACTGTAGGTGGCTGCAGGACTTTTGGAAAACGAGCTTAGAAAAAAATCACAGAATTACAGTAGGTTAAATGTCTGCTGTGCAGAAATTGGCACCGGGGGTTATTACATGAGGTCGCCTTAGCTGTATGTTAGTTTCCATTCTGTCTTGAAGGGTGTTTGGCCACCTGACAATATACAGGTATACGTTCTCAACCAATCCAGGGAAGGGAACAAGGGAACAAAAAATCCAGTAAGGAAAGAATGTAAGCACCGAAAACTCTGTGAACAGGCATAAAGTAACACAGAGGGTTTCCAGTTTTATAGATAGACATCGAACTCTGGTTGGATAAGAGAGCATCACCTAAGGTTATTTGATAGGATCACGCTCATTAAACTTGCTGAGGAAAGGGGTACTAAACATGGTAAGATGTTCAAAGCTGCCAAGTGGGCAGTTGTACTGTTGATCGAGGGTGAAGGTGGCATTTCGTGATACCGCGGTGAGACAGCGTCCGCCTGACAACTTCACTGAGTATAATGTGTAGGGGCAGGTCTGCTCCAGGCACACGGTAGATATAACCGACCACTGTCACCAGCATATTTAGAGCAGATGTGGAAATCACGGACGGTTATGCCCCTTTCGTATAAAGAGAGGAAAAATGGAGAAGTGGTCCCCCGAGTACACTGCTCTTAGGCGGTAATGGAGAAAGGATGCAAACACTCATGCTTGTGAATTGCCCTCGGTTTGCAAAGTACTATTCACAACTTGGTCATACTTTGTTCGCCTCCCACCTTGGTGAAAAGCAGCAGTAAATGTTCTCTGCCAAGGTAATCAAAAGCATCAGTGTAGTCAATGTACAACAAACGTACAACAATAGCTTTTTTTAATCAATGGTGAAATGACGGTGAAATGACAAGTGAGCAGTACTTGTCCAAAAAGCCTCAAAAGAATGAAGGCAAGAACGACTGGTCGAAACCTTGTTGCTCCTTTCTTCCACACAGGTGTTGTCTTCACTGGGCGCCAACAGCCAGGAATTTCCTGTGGTTATTAGTGAGTAGAACGGATATTGGCTCGCTGAAAATATCAGCAGACTCTCTGAGAAGCAAGGGCGACAGATGATCGAGACCGCGTGATCTGCCTGACTTTATTCGCCCCATGTTCCTATACACATTTGAGGCTATCAGTGGCAGTTTATCCAGCGGTAAATGAATACAAGTTCAGTCAGGAGCCGGTGATTTCAACGTGTTGTTTTGAAAGTGGTACATCGTGGGAACACCTGTCGGGCACGCCTGAATTGGGCCTGCCAGACTACGCGATAAGGAGAAGACAGAAGATCAAAAAAATGGCTCCACTGTCCGTCAATTATACCGAGCTGGCGCGAAAATATATGGGGTGGTTGATCAGCTAAATATGGTCACTTGCTTGTCCGTTCTTGTCCAGGCGATGGCAACTCCCTCCCTTGACCATTCTTACACCCGCTCCGCTGGTCGCTTGTCGCTGTGGCACGTTCGGTAAACTCAGCTGACACACGTGCTATCCGGATAGTGTGGTGACCGGCGATGACCTTTGTGACGCGTCGTTCTTTGCACATGTACTTTTTGGTCTGAAAGCGTCTTAACAGAAAGGCTTACAAATCACCAGTTGTTCGTCTAGATCACGGCCAAGAGAACACAACTTTGAATCTTCACCACATAGCGGCCTCAAGAATCGCTTTGGTATAAGACAGCTTTTATTGTTGGGAACTCTATTACCGTAGATCCTATTAAGACGGTTTACTTCCGGTTTGGTTGCTAAACTGAGCTCTCTGACCTCGGAAAGGTCTCCTCCAGTGTGAGTTCACTCCCTTCCCCTCCAGAGCTGCTTACGAAAATATCTCGGGGCTGAGGCGGGTGGTCTCAGAATTGCAACACAGGTCGAAGCAAACATTGAGCTAATCATTCAGGTAGGGAAATACCAGGGCTAAAGAAAAGTAGAAAAAACCACCATAGGAACCGTTCTATCCAATAGGCTGATAGTACGCGCTGAACAACATTTTCACTCTATTTTTGGTTTATTCACGCTTGCCTGATCATTAGGCCTATGTGGTATACTTTCGACGACAGATGAAAAACTCAGTGGTCAGAGCAGGCAAGTAAGATGTACATGTGAGCAGTGAAACTATTGACGGTTCAATTGGAGCTCCAGCTATGTGAGCTAGTCTCCAACACTGTTTGAGCCAAAAAAGTTAGGCGAAAAAAAACAGGCCTTTTTAGGTCGACGACGAGAATACCGACCCAAACAACTCAAAATGACCGTAGGAAGTTCAGCAGTTGGGCTGTCCTGAACCTGGAAACCCAGGTGAAATTACTTAAAAGGTGAGACTGCCCTAAAGGGGTCAAGCAGTTGGCACAGTATGATATATTTGTATCGGACGTGTGTGGAGCGACACCAGTCTCTTTTCACGTGCATTATGAGATTACCTCCTCGGCTAAGGAGGATGACAAAAAGGAACAAACCATTGTCATATACTGTACTGTTTCCTCGCCATCTCGAGGAAAATTAAGCCATCCTTCCTGGTAGCGAACAGATGTTCGTATAGATAACCACATGGCTGACGCCTAAAGCCCAGCTATCCATACAGCAGGGTTTTTCTTACTCCGCTCAGCTTCTTTGAGCAGTGCACGCTTCTAATGATTTCTTACGGGGTGTTCTTCAAACGCGCCGTAAAGCACGAAGATTTCAAATAACTGGTACTGCATATGAATAGAAACAGCGTAAAGTCAATATTCTGGGTCATGTCAGTTCAAAGAGGAGTATGGGATGGTTGGACGCAGGTCTGCAGAAAGTAATTTCCAGAGTTAAAATGTGCTTGAAGGCCGTGTAAAGGAGTGTGATTATGCGTGGAAAGTACTCGATCAATCAGCGTGTAAAGATACTGCTTTGTATTGACGGAAAAATTTCCATATCACCTAACGTTTACACCAACACTTTCTGCGCAGTTTGCAGATCATATAATTTCATGGATTTGTTTTCGAGGCAGGAATTGCTGCTACAAGGAGTATTAGCATAGTCCGTTCAGACAAGGTTGTTAATACACAGTGATCATGCAGCGAATGTTTCAACTCACGCGTTCATACTTTAGCATGAAGTGTGCCCGAAAAGCCCGAAATTCCAGTGTTTGTTCATTTCAATTGGGGTGATATTACTATGAGATGCGCATGAAGCATGTTCGTTAAACAAGGCCGCAAACGAAATTCATTAAACGTTCAAGCTGAAAACGTTTAGCAATCCTGTGTCGGTGTAGCAGAAACATTGCTAAGCGCGGTCTTGCCTATCCGTACGCGGAAGACATGGTCGCATGAAATGGTAAATATTAGGCTGAGTATTGTTTCAGTCGCCTTAAGGATGAATTACCCCTCAAACAACTTCATGGAGCAAGAGCGATTCGAACGACGGTATGGATAAATGCTCCTCCTCCCATCCCTGACGATTTCGGAACTGACCATCTAAACTGTGTACCAAGTCGGTCACGACAGCTGACATTTCAAGTGACTAGTTCGCGAACCTATTCTGTTTCGAAGCTAATATAGGGGACATGTTACACACAAATGACAAACCCGCATTTACGTTTTTCACTCGCTGTTGGGTTGACCGGCCGAAAGGTATGTTTCAAGGGGTGTGTGGTTTGGAAATAGTTGCATAGATACCAATTCGAATGCTGTTTTCATTCATGCAGTGGAAAATGCCAGAAGGTTTTGAACCAAAGAATGTTAAGGAGAGTAAATTGGCAACAGGATAGTTGGCCGCAATCAGCCTAAGCAAATCAATGCTGTGCGTTCAAAAGCAAACCACTCCGTCACTTTGCCATGTTCATCCTCGGGTCGAACTACCGAGCTACACAAATCCAGTTCATATGTGACCATCCGATTGAAGTATGAGTGGTGCTATATCCCGTTTATGTGCGAGTTAATCACACTGCTGAACAGCCACTTGTGACCAAGCGATTAAGCAGTCAACTACTAGCTGGCAGGTTACGGGATCGAGTCACCCTGAAGGCTGGAAAGAATGCACTATCGATGATTTCCACTTAGGACATAACACCCTCAAAGTGCTTTCGGGCTTTTCTGTATTGGTTGAACTTACTTACAGAACGATATCTCAACTGCAAAATCCAAATGTGTCCAGAGTTTTAGTTATCAATGCGGTAACTTGACTGCTTCGATCGATTTAATTAGGTACTACAAAGTAACAATATCTATCGCACATATTAATCAATGAACCCACTCGAAAACCCACCCCAAATGTCACACCTGCTTGAAATCGCTGAGTGCACAAACATTCGAGAACTGCATAACTTTCACGAATTCGCTCATTTTTTTGTTTAACAAGATCACTTGATGACCAATTCCTTCACGACTAAATGTAGACTGACTATAAATTTAGGTAAACAATACTTCTCCGAGAAGGTGGGCATCCTCCGGAGTCTGCAATAATTGCCCCTATTGCGTCCCAACTTGATCAGCCACCAGTGAATGTACTCGATACAAAATGGCGTTTGAAATGATGTTTTTCCAAGACGAAAGATCTATTGTGACCGTGGTCAAAGAGTAACACAAAACTAAGTTAGCAGGTTTCATGCAAATGTTCAATGGTAACTGCCTTAAATTAACAAACTATCAAACGGCAACTTCAACGGAAGTACAGAGTTCACGCATGCTGTTAGTCGCTTGATGAGACCATCTGTAGCCGATTCTTTTTTGGTTTCAACCTTCATGGCGTGATTTGATTTTTACATACTTTCCAAATAAATCGCAGTGTGGCCTGACCGGGAAATTTGGTGAAATACACTTCTGTATTTTAAAGCCCTTATTCTGCGGAAGTAAGCACCAACTTTTGCTGACTAGGCCGCCCCCGGTTAGATTTAATTTTCCAAGAATTATGCGCGATTCGCTCTAAAACGCTGAGAACAATGCGACCGGTAATAATATCTTATAGTAAGGACAACACGATGTGGACTCAGGGCTGTTATAGTTGAGCTTTTCTGTTGACCAAGAATGGTTGTCTTAGGGCGGATTAAAACACTGGTTAGGCAACCGTGTGCAACAAGTACAGGTTTGGATTAGAATAGTTCTATTAGTTTTGTTCCGGTTTCATAGGTGAGCATGTTGGTTGCGTTCTTGAGGCTCTTTGGTATATCTTGGTGATATGTTTAACAGGCGGTGAATGTATCATGAGGAGGCCTTTGACATTCATACGAAAGGAGGATTCGAAGCGTTCTTTTGGTTGACATGTGTTTATTAATGGAAAGAGCTTCCGCGCAATGGTGTTTTGCTCAAAAGGAACAATCAACTAAACATATTAAGGATATCCGCGAATGCACAAGTGGGTCAATTACAGTTTTTTTTACCAACAACATAGACATTCTGAGATTGATGATAAATTGTGAACGGTAGTTACAGGTCAAGCATCGCAGTTTCCGAGGGGAAGAATTGGGAGTTATTTTAAATCCTAACCTTTGATTCTTCGGTCGTAAGACCACTAAGGAATCAAAGTGTATACTTCAGTACCAAAACGGCTGATGATTTCTGGTGAGACTTCGTGCAACACACGGAAGAGTAGCACCATGTTTGTCTTACATCATGTACAAATACACCGTCTGTTGCTACAAATTTTTGAGGAGGCGCTGCCCAGAACAGATCATAATCTATGTACAAAATGAATGAAATTGTTGCTGATGTCACTATGCAATTGGTCTCCCTGCAGCACCGTAACCAAGTGTACGATGCACCAGTTTAGCCGAACCGTTGCTATTCGCACAATTCCCTGATGTTGATGGAGATCACTTTGACCTACCGAAACTTCACCTCAGCCCATTCACTTCCTTGATGCCCCAGATATTCAATGAAGACGCGTTGGTAACAGTTTCTGACAATGTTTCAGAACACGCAAAAACGAAAACGCATGCTGATTGTAAGAAAATGTGGTTGTAAGTCATTAGCATGGTGCGGAATCTTAGCGATCGATTACAGACAGCTGATAACCTGAATGCCTGTACTACTTCTTTACTACTAATCGGTGGTATTAAGTTCTGACTACTTGGTTACCTTACACTTCGCACAGGACTTATTTTGTCTTGGGGTTTTCGCCCTTGTTTTGCCCCTCTTTCAACCTCATAGGCTTGACTAGTGCCGGCAACCTTTCTTAATTCACTCAGACCAATCTGGATGCTCCACCACCATCTAACAAGTTGGAATTTTTCCGACCGTGGCAGGTTCATTTAATATCGCCCAAATTATTGTGGTTCTTCCATGGTAGATTTACAAGGACCCATAATTATATTGTCGCACAAGATACCTAGGTGAAATTTCATCAAACAATGCCATCTTCTCTATTCAGACTGATCCTCCAAATCTATTGCGGGTGTCATGATGTGGCCACTCTTATTAATTTCACTAAACGTACTATCAAAACTAGTCGAAAAAGGAATCACTGATTTCGGCAATATCCAGACATGAAGTAACTATGGAAGAACCATCACGGTATGGAAAGCGGGATATTAGCCGAAGTTTTACGCCCATCGTATTCTATTAGTAATGATGATGGACCTGTCGTTTTGCGTTTACCCTTGAGCACACGTGAAATACTTAGGTGTCCTATGTTGACGCCAGTCTTCTCAGATATTCAGAATCATTTCCATAGGTAATTAACCTGAAGTTCAGAGTTGTGTTTACGCCGTGAGTCCAGCCAATTAGCAATGCATAACTTGGTGGCAATGTTGCGAAATATAGATTTTACGCCAATAGCTGGACAGATTCCTCCATGTTGCTGCGAATATCCGGGGTGGGTTAACGTGGACCATATCTGCCACGGTCAGATGAACTCTGCATCAACATTCTAGTGTTAGACTGAGAAACTGGGTTTTGCTTGTAATGAAGTGACTATTTTTCAAGTTCCTTGTTACACTAATGGTATAGTGGTCCAAAGTTTCATTTCCGAATATTCCAAACTAACAGAATACCAAGCAATACATTTTTACTGGTGTAATCGTAGAAGAAACATAATAGGTTAGTGCCTCGGGATTAGCAGCAGAAGTTGAGCCACGGAACTTGCATATGTTTGAAATCTCGGGTAAAATGAGAAAAATGAATTCTTTTTGCTGCGATCCCGTTTGATTTTTAAGAATGCAGTTTTTCAACAAGATACCGTATTGTGGTGCAGCCAATCCAGATTAATCTCCCTGCATATCGTCGGGTACCTTCTCCGTCTACACTCAGGATGCCTTTCCCACGGTTCACCATGTTCAGAAATCGCTACGAACGTGAACAACTGTGGTTTGTTGTACACATTAGCTTACCCTTGTGTAAATAGTTCCGTAGAATTTTGAACCCGATTCTTCCTCTTGATATTCGGGATTGTCGAACCTACGCGTCACTCGAAGTTCCGTATCGGGAACCTCATCACTATTGTCAAACCAGCTTTCAGCCCTCTGAATCTAGCAACACATCTGAGGTTTTTAGTTCCGTCTCCGCCAAGCAGTGAGGGATCCAGCATATATAACATTTTAACAACGTGAACTCTGGGTAATTGTCTTACCATTAAACGAGAAAGTTGTTTGCGCAGATGGCAAGGAGCACTAGAGGAGCACCTGAAAATTACCAACTTTGGCACCAAAACCATACGAGTCTTTGGGCCGAGTTTCGAATTATCCACCTCACCAGTGTCAACGAATGTGATGTGCATTCGGAAGATGGATTCATCAAACATCTGAAACTTATTTGCATAGCCTTTAACATCTTATTTGTCACGAAATACGATCTGACAAAAAGACATCAGATCTAAACTTCTAATCAAAATTTCAGCTAACATTTTGAAAAAATTTCACCGACACAAAACGCCAAAATGGAGTTTTGAGGACGTCAACAAATTGGACGTGTCTGACGTTATAGCATATAGGGTTCCTCAAGTAGTTGCTTACTTTGTTAAAGCGAATGAGCTGTTTTGATTTTACCGACACCCCTCTTTCTTAGTAAAATTCACTGTGTAGACAAAAGAAAGTGGTTCGTTAGATCGGCCCACTTGAATTTCCTGCTTGTATTTTGTCTACAATCAGATCAGCTCACTTGCAGGCTGCTCAGTGCAATAAGAAAAATGCTGTCTTTCGCGGTGTATTTGTTTTGAACTTTATGCTCATCAGACATCCCTTTGGTACTAGGTGTCCATTTAGTTAATTATAAAACGTGAACTCACGCGTCAGAACGTTCGTCTCTCTAGACGTGATTGTTCAGGAGCGTCCACCGTGCGCTGGTGGCGTAGTGGAAACACGCTCGCTTCGCGTCCCTGGGTCAAACCACGGGACTATGAAGGATATGCACTGCTGATGAGCTCTAATGTGAGCGAAATTCGAGTCTGGTGTTGCCGTTTTTGGTATGGACTCGTGAGAACAATTGCGCTAGGACAGAAGAAGGACTATTCATAAAGGTGAGTTGCATATATGTCTAATTAGATGTCTTACTATGACACCTTAGAAGGAAAGTGTAGTACCAAATTAGGAGATGGCCAACTGAAAGTTCTGAGGTAGTTTTGATACCCTGCACCAATGCTGTGTAGACTTTTTAAATAACGAGTCACTTAGTGTTTGGGCAAGTTCTTGTTCTCTAGACTATCAGAAAATCCCACTGGAATACAAAGCTGCAAATTTTATTCATGCTGGAAGTTTGGGTGTCTCCTACCAACATGATTTACGGAAACGACGGAGGCAGTCACAGATTTGATCCCTCAGGATCAGTGGATTATTAATCTGCGGATGAAACTGCGGTGAACTGTCCTATCGCCTTTAGAGAGAATTAAATGTTATCCACAAAAATGTGAGATGAGTAGGGTGTGGTTTTCATCAGTATGCTGCAGCACCCATAAGATTTACTGGCACGAAGGGCCGCATATATAGAGCCCTAAGGCAAAACAATTCAACAGAGATTCTCTCAATATTGACGAGACATAGTAGTGTGAGAACTACCACATCAAGGGATGCAACAGAATTAATGGTGCGCAGCGAAGGCATTGATATTTTTGTAATTTCAGGCTAGCCCAGATTACATGTTAATATTCAGGCTATACGGCCATAGAAAATCCACTAGCCAAGCTCCCTACCCTGGTTGAATTCCGTAGGTTGGTTGTAACAGGATCGGTGGTGTGACGCTTTATTTGTTAGTCTGTATTGCTGACAAATGCCCTGCAAAACAGTGACCTTGTGTTAGTCTACAAAAATGGATTGAGTTGGCCGAGTCACAGCCTGAGTTAATCTCTCACGAAATGACCCCTTTGTCTGCAAGACAGTTCTAGCTACCCTCGCATTTCTTTGGTTATTGACCGTAGTCTTAGCGAATAGAAATTGAATAATTTAACGAAACTCTAACGAGCTTACAATCAGCTGATTATTGGTCATAGCCCCACTCAACTAATTTTCAGTGCGTGAGAAAAATATTGCATCTGAGAGCACAATGTAGCAGTTGATGAAATAGAATGAGCTAGTTCAAGATAAAATGCTTTGCGAAAATTCACTGATCACTCTCTTCTGAATGGTAAGACGCCAAGCAGTTTCAAGGCAGTCATAGGGCTCAACTTTGATATTAATGTGTGGGGCCGAGAATTTCATTACGAGTGGTATTAATGTCAAAAGGGAATTTCCTCAGGTTCTGGGGTCTTGACACAACTCAGTCCGAAGATTTCTTCGGTTGATGAACATTATAAACGGGACATCCCCCAGCTCTCATTGCATTCTAGTCCGCGGGTGGATGATTTATATAACGGTTTCAGTAGAGATATTACCTTGCAAGTGGAGCGTAACTTTGCCAGAAGATTAAGAAATACTGTTTATTGAAACTCGGACCAACCAAAATCCGGAGGGAATGTGAGCAGAAGGGCATTCCTCCACCAGTGAACAATCAAGGGCAGGAGTGAGTTACGCTCAGAGAATGGGATGCAACTATACGTTAGTAATTCAGTTTGCACCGTTTGACATCTGTCCTGTCCTGTAGTGTCCTATCAGGATTAAGGCGCACGTGCGTTGTGGGATATTATCGTTTCTAACCAGAATACTTATGCTGTGATAAGGCTGAAGGAAGTTCGGAACCCAGCGAGCACCGATGGGGCACCAGCCTTTTGTATCCACCAGGCTTTACGGTCGGCGCCCAAGCTGAGTTTCACCTGACATCCAGTACGAACTGACATCAGACGTTGGAGCATTTGAAAGAGGCTCCGGGTGACGACTCTGGTAAATTCGTCCTCATCATCACCACCATCATCAACGGCATGACATCATTGTTCAAAACTGATGCTTCGCTGCCATGCAACCATGATTCATTTGAAAGCCTCATTTAATAAAAATGAATAAAAGTGGACGGGGAAAGGACTCAATGCTAGCCTACCAGATGAAGCGGATATTGGGGAAGCCAATTTTCCCTAATCGTATAACGTTCCATATGAAGGATCCCCTTTGCAGCTTTTGAAGACTTGGCGAACATTTACTCCTGCAAGCGAAGTCAGTCTCTGCTAAAATTCCAGAAGAAAAAACACTGTAGAATGGGCTCTCCTATGTTTTCAGTCATCAGCAGTGAGGATATCGCAATCGTAAGGGTGTCAAACCAAGAAATGATGAATGAGACTTTGCAACATCCATTGTTCTGCCAGGGGAGGCTGTTCAGCAGCGTGATGGTTGAAACTGTACGGTGAACGAACATGGACCAAATTCCACAAATTCTCCCCATATAAAACAAAAAGACAAAGAGTTGTTAAGCTCCGACAGCCAACATCGTTCTAAGCCGCTGTTATAAAGTCAATTACGCTAGTTGTGTACACAAGTGGTGCCCCAGTTAGTGAATTTATTTTACGGAAGTTCAAGCCCACAGAAAGCGTTTGCCATTTTGTCCTGATATGTCCAGATGTCCTACCTAATACCAGGGTTTCAAATAAGAAAATTGTGAGTTTGTCTTCAGTGCATACTTATATCATTTTTGTCAGTAGTAGCACTCACAAAAACTGTGAGAAAACAGTTGGAAAAAAAGAAGTGCCTGTGGATAACCGCACAGTATGACACCTAATAAAACGAATTATTGAATAAAATCCTGGAACGGGTTCTATTTTTTTTCTGATTAATTGTGGTTGAAAAATTCTGAAGCCATACCTTTGAATACACTTCCAGGTTTTACTTGTTTTTACATTCTAACGTGTGAAACCTATTCAAACAGAATCTATTCCCACTTAGGTTTTTGAACTCCTTATACATCTTGCTATTGGACAACAACTTTGGGTGTTCTCACCTGCTGTAGCCTCTGAACCGACACTCGTCACCGCAATGAGACATGCCAGTGCATGAAATGAAAGTGGAATCCACAAATCCATTGGTCCAAGCACGGTTCAAGTGGAGCTAAATCTTTCTCACGAAATGATAAGTAGCCGGTCCGCGTTTGGGATTGGTTACCTGATGACCTACATCACTATTGATTCACTGCTCAATTACTGTACAGTCTGCCGCCAGCATGCATTCCATCATTCGCGTATCAGAAACCCAAGTAAAAACGAACAGCCAACCAAAATGAACAGTAACATTCGACGAACGCATTTTTGTTCATGCATGCTGGCGTTCACGTGAGCGTGTTTTGTGTTTGTTGCGATTCAGTGCGATAATGAAGCCAAGTACATCCGAGTATGAAGTTCACGGGTGTTTTGAAATATAGTTCAAAAGTTATTGTACAACAATTCATGTCCTATGGCATTGTAAACGAGCTACCGCCGATACACGGCCTCTCAGGCAACAATCACTGTGATGACCTATTTTAGAAACTGTGCGCTGACGGGCACATAAAAATTACCACAAATGCTAGCCCAAGACAGGATGTTTTGGATTCCAAGATACAACTGAAAGGGCGTTTGAGTGTTGAGTAAGAAGGACGGCGAAAGTTGTACACCAGAGTCATGATTTCTTGTCGTAACACTTGACCTATTTTGGATCTCACTTTACACCTGGCTACTACCAAAAAGTAACCTTTTTTATGCCACTTCGTCACTAGAGTGAGTATACAGACAAACGTGCCGCATCTATTTGGAACGTACTTCATGAAAAGAAAATAACTAGAATGTGGAGTGCGGAGCTATACAAACATTTGTAATGTTTTCCAGTTAATTGTGGGCTGTTTATCATCCGTTCAATCAAACAATATTGGGCTGATCAAATTTATCATTGGTCTGAGTCAAGCGTGTCCAAACAGGCTGACCGGCTAACGGTTACCTTCCATTACTGGCAATTGCGTGACACTTCCAGGCCAGATACGTGAATAGCAGCGAGCGAGTGAGAGTGAGCGATCAGTGTGCTTGTAATACAGCGGTTTGGTAAAATGGCGAGCAAACTTTCTGATTGTTGTTACATTATCAGTAACTCTGGCTATTTTCGCTACATCAAGAAAAAATATCCGACGCATGGAAGGCTAAATGTAAGATTACCGACTGTCATCTTCAATATTTTAGGTTGTAACTGTCTTTCTGTTTGCTACTCACCACACAAGCAAAATGGGACAGTAATTCGAATCATGAAATCTCGTATTCAACATTCGATCCAAACGGGGGTTACCAGAATTGTGGTCCGAATCTATGGAGTGAATTTCGGGAAAGCATCTAACAAAGTTGAATTGTTCCCTGTTTGATATTTTCAGGAATCTGACCCTGAAACTCTCTAGTTTACACTTCATTCTCTGTTAGTTTTATCGTTTTTTTTATCTGGCTTGGGAGTCATCCCTTCTTCTAGCTCGCGCTGTTCGTCTGATTAGTATGATGGTGTCTTTCATTTGCTCCACTCTATTGACTTCGACAGCCAATTTTTGATTCAGTGTCACTTGGCGAACTCAATGTTCCCAGTAAAATGCAATCATCCAAGAAATCATGTATGGCAGCTACTACACTTAGGTTCGCCTATCACCGAACAGACGTCTAAGGTCAGACTGTGGACAGCATTGCTTCGAGTGGTCAGAAAATAATGCATTTTTGTGGCACGATGAAGCATATATATGTATGATAATTTCTGTACCATTGAGGTGCGATTTCACATTCTAGCTGTGTGCTCCATCAAACGTGCACTGTGGGTCTTCTCTGAAGCAAGCTATACGAAAGGCGCTATTTTTCAACGATACTGATGATTCAAAATCCAGGTTGTCATTTTATACTCTGATTCTAGCGGACAGGTTCTGTCTTCATCAGCTTAGCTGACCGCGTTATGGAGGTAGCTGGATGACATTTTCACGAAGAGCCCGAGATCATTGCCATTTTTGCACCGCATAACTTATCATCGTCATCACTGACAACAACACCAGAGGGGGATATTCTTATTTCGCTGTCACAGAGCCATGTCGATTTATTTGAGTAAAATGTTACAGTGGAAGAAAGAGGAAACTGGGATGGATAGAAGAACCAAGGGTGCCAACACTCACTCGGGCAACTGGAACAACGCGAACGCCACTGACGTCGTCTGGCTATCATAACGTTCACAACTTTTAGGCCTGTATATGAAAGGTAACGTGGGCTCCATGCTAAAGGGGGAACAGCGTCAAATGCACCCAAACTTCTCGTAATATCGCTCATTCCCTTCCTCTATGTTCTATTCTGTCCACCAATGGGTTTCCGCCATGGCGTGGAAACATGGCATGGAAAACAACGTTCTTCTCGATAGACGTGCGTAGAATCGGCCGTATTAACTTGCTGAGCTGAAAGCTATCCTTGAACGCATTATCCTCTGCTTCAGCAGAGAGGCATTTCCCGAGCACTTCATTGTGAATCCGGTGGCTTCAGGCGATTCCAGCTATTGTAGAGGGTCAGTAGAGGTCCATGGATCAAAGATGTCTCCGATCCTTCACTCACAGTTTCACCAATATAGCTCACACTACAGTCCAATACACGCTTCTTTTGAGACCAAGTGACATGCCATTTTAACGCCACGAATTGGCAAGCGCGATTCTGGTCTATGACAGTCTTGGGAGGACGTCGTCTGTCTGATCCTTTATGCAACTTCTGAGATAAAAATGGTGTTCAACAACTTCCAGTTGTTCTCCTTGGATTCTTGGGGGAGTGGTCCCGCAGGATGAATTTGCACCATGTGGTGCGAAGCATGCTAAAGGATTCGGTAACGCTGGCCAGTTTTTATAATGTTCACGTTTACTTTCGTTTTTAAAAACAGTGCAACGTCGTCTGCATATTGCACTTTAACAAGGGGCTCTGAACAGATATCTAAACAGAGGTCTGTACACCAGGTTTGGGGTCCCTTCCAGAGTGTGCATCGTGATCTCAGAGAGGAACACAGACGTTGAAGAGGAGAGAGTGGACATCCATGTCCGATACAACTGCTTGTAGGGAATATGCTGGTTATCTCCCCAAAATGGCAAGCAAACACAAGTCACTGACTGTGAACTTAGGAAGTCCCAGTCCAATAACAGCCTTGGCGGATTGGGGAAAGCAGATCCCTCGATAAGAGGTGATCATTGGTTGGTGGACCAAAAAGTAGACGTCACAACCAATTGCACGTAGAGCTGAGATTATGGCGAGGGAATATTCATCAGCACCATACTTCTGCTTCTTCTCATTCCACACAGTCACTCCGCGCCCATCCGAGACTATGCTGACGTCTATCACAGTTGCTCGGCGCTCTCGAACAGCGTTAGGCCAGGCTTGATGAAGGACGTCGAAGTAGGTGCTCTCAACTCCTCGAAGACGGTGTATCCCAGGCGACGGAGATGCTTTGGGAGTTCCCTTGCAGCCCGATTAGGACGAGCACATCTAGCATCATGCGTGACCAAGAAGGACTGAAAAATGTGCACCAAACTCTCCGGTTGGCCACAGTTTCCACGATATAAGATCGCCTGGCCACCATGACCATGCCGAGCGCTTCTAACTCTCGTCCTGAGCAGGTTCCATCGGAGCTGGATACGTCGGATAAATATCCGAGAAAACGCTCGTTCTGGAAATACAAGCCGTCGATTTGAAAGAGGCGAAGCGACCAACTCTCGTAAACCGCGACCATCAACGCTGTTGTGCAGACTATCAACCCAAGCAGCCACCAGCTCTTCCTTGGTGTTTCCGCATGCACCATGGACTCGGATCGGAAGGCTGAGATCCCGAACATTGTTGCCAAATGCGGAATCGTTGACCACATTGCGTAGTACTCGGCACTGGGTAGAAAAGGGCTTTTCCATAGGCGCTCTCCGCTGCATCGGGATTGTCGCACTGAGACTTGGGATACCAAGTCCCCCATGTTGTTTACCGGTGTGGATGTAGCTGATCGGGGTGTCCTTCGGTAGACGTAGCCAGCCACGAAAGAGTGCCTGATGTAATTGTTCAACCTTTTGAGCGTGTTTCAGTGGACTTGGCCGAGCACGAGCGAATATGTCAGCCTCGCTATCAGGTAGTTCCTCGTGATCTCCATTCTTTGATGCGGCTTCAACGGGGTACGCGTCACCTCGTCGAGCAGTTTGAGCAGATGCTGTCGGTGGTTGAAGACCCGTTTCCCCTTGAAAGTAAAGGGAAGGCCCAACTATGTTACGGTGTCTGTCGGACCAAGAGAAGTGATGAGTTCCTCGGCGAAGCAAAATGGTTCGACTGAGGCCGCTGTCGTCCGATGTTTCCTGTCCTCACAAATCACCATCGCTTGCGTCTTTCGGTCGTTGATCTTCATACGAGATCTTCCCAACTCGACCGCAGCAGCTTTAAGCTTCTCTTTAAGGCTGGCCTGACTTTTTGCACACACGACCCAGTCGTCAGCGAAGGCAAAACCATCCACTAGGGTGTCATGGAACTGATATCCCAGTTGCGGCATCGACAATCCAAGAACCTCATCCATTGCCATGATGAACAATAATTGGGAGAGTGGATCCCCTTGCCTCACACATCTGTGGCAGTGAACCTCGGAATTGGGGAGAACTGCTACAGCATCTTCATAGGACTGTGCGAAGTATCGAACTAGAGGTGACGGTGGTCCAAACGCCTTGGCAGGTCTGACGATTGTGTCATGCGAAACCGAATCAAACGCTTTCGAGATATCAAACAAACGCCAAGCAGTCGCTGAAGAGTGACGAAGAAGGGCATGTAACAGCGATGTAGCTTCCAAACAACCGTCTCGATGTAGAAATGCAAACTGGAGTGAGGGCAGTTACAATCTACGACTCCAAAGATCAGCAAGCACCTTATGAATGCATCGGACAAGAATGGATGACACGGAGATCGGTCTCAGTTGATCCGGTGATTTCGGATTTGTGACTTTCGGAACTAGGGTAATACGGGCACGACACAGATGTGGGGGACAACCCCCAGATAATAAGAGTAAGTTGAAATGCCCAGCAAGCGCGTTAACATTGAACCGGCGGAGCATCCTGGATGTGAGCTTGTCCAGGCCTGGGGGCGAATTGCTCATTTGACTGATCGTACGACCGACTTCCTCTCCTGTAATTGGCTCGATCAAGCTCCAATCGGATGGTACTACTACGCGAATTGGCCGGCTATCCACGTGTTTTGGAGCTGAGAGCACCTGTTTCCAGTACTGCTCGGCGTTCAGAGGTAGGCCGCCGTTACCTTTGTATAGATCCTTCCATGACCCATCGAGCACAGCAGACGCTGCATCTTTCCGTCTTTGGTGGTATAGGGTCTGGATGGCGGCGTAGCTGGCTCGGCGGATCTGATTTCGGTTGACCGGAATCCGATGGGCTAACTGACAACGGAGTCGGGATACAGTTTTCCAGATGTGTGGAAATGTCCTGGAGGCGTGGAGGTCCAGAAGCGACAGGACTTGCTCCGGTGTCATGATGCCAGACTGCAACCCTCGGGCAAGTGCCAGGAGGTCAACACTGGCGAGCGAACTGTCAGCATGGGGTTCAAAGTGTGACATGGCGCAATCCACGGTTTGTTTAAACCAGACGCTATAGTCATCAGCTTCTGACGAGTAGGCCGCTATTTGACCGATAGTTTGGTCAGGGCCACCAGATGATGATTTGTCCTGTTGTGCTTGCCAGTTAAGCAGTCGTAACCTGGTTTTGATGCTGATAGCCGATCGACGGGGAAAATTCTGATCCAATCTCGCGAACAGCGCGGTTTGCGTGTCACAAGACGGATATAAATTGCTAGCCAGGCGCAAGAGTGATTGTGACTCTTGTTGGAACCAGCGGACACCGGAATGCCTCACTCGGCCAAGCTTATCTGCATTATGCTAGGTGGGGTGTGCGTGCCGGCAATGTTGACTCAGGCCAATCTTCGTCGGAGAAAGGCGGGAACAATCAGCGCAGGCTAATTGGGCGACTATGTTCGTACCAACACTTTCATTGTCGTGAACTCGATGGTGGGCTACCAATCCAGCTTTCGATTTGCAGCGCTTGCCACATTCCTCACACGTGAGCCCCACGAGTCTCTCCTGTGTATTGGTTGGAAATGGTGCGGAGGTGCCAGATGATTCGTAGTCTACATTGTCGAAAGTAACTAGCACATTGAAACCAAACAGGGTGGTTAGCCCTGTCTGGAGTTAGTGAACGCTTAACTCACCCAGACTGACGTCCAGGCTACCCAGTCGGCACCACCAGGAGGTGGTTTAGCTAGCCGACTACTATTTATACTAGTTATACTAGTTATACTACTCTGTACTAGGTTGGATTGTTCACCATTCTGTTCTGTTGATTTAATTTCACTAACATATAGATATATTTCCTATATATATATATATGTGAATGGTCCGCCTTAACACTCTTGAGCACCTGAAATATTAGCCGACAATATTCATAGAGATTATTCTCTATGATCATCCCAGTACAGGCCAAACTCTATGGAGGCTGTTACTAGGCCACCATGTGTGTGTGCTTGGGTGCGCTTCATGAATTATTAGGAGCTAGGTGATCTACTTCTGATTTCAATTTTCCTCAAAATTTCAGATGTCCAAACTCAACAATTACGGACCGCCAGTTGAGCGCCCTGGTGGCCCCAGAACTGTTCACCTCCCAGTCTTATTCCCTGGGATTTATACTGGCTACGGGGCGGTCAGATGGATGCAAATGCAGTTCACCACAAACCGCATGTGACATCGCCCCTGTGCGCGGAGGTCCATTGGCTTTGTTCATTGGGACGGGTCGATCTGGAAACAGATAGCAATCAGCCACGCCCGGCCTAACTGAGGAAGCAGCAGACAGCTGACTTCCCTTGTTGGAGCTCAGCACAACCAACAAGTTAGAGCACGCGTGATGAGGAGTAGTTTTATCAAGGATAAAACGGTTCTCCACTGCCTCATTAGTAAAGAAACTAGCGTGAAAATCATAATTAGTACGAAGATAATGAACAAATCTTGTTTTCGTTGATTCGTCCCACCGGCCAACATATCACAGATTTATGTGATCCGCGACAGAAATCTAATGTGCCTATGTGAATATAATAGTGAATGGGAAACAAGAGTCCACGAGTCACACAGTCATTGTCTAACGATTCTTTTTGAAAGGGAGTTGCTTGCAGCCAACTCAAATTTAAAAGTACATAAGTTTATTCCTTTTATTTTGCATATTTTGTCTTTTATCTCCATATTGGGCGGTGAAGAGATTTGTCCACATGCAAGCCAACTTGACGTGGACCGAACTCCATCTATCCTAACAAGACAGGGCAAACTCAGAGTTAAATTCTTCATCATATCTAGAATAGATTTGGCTTATTCGATTGCAGTGGATACGTCGAATGTCAGCAAACATATTCCTAGGTTGATCCGTACCGCTAAGATCTGCAGGAACTTAAGAATATGGGTAATTGTATCAGCATAAAATTCCCTCTGAATAATCGTAAACAAAGTGTAATTCTGTTATCTCGGTTTGAGTCCTGAACAGCTTCTAAGGGGGTTTTCTTTGAACGGAAGCAGTGGGCTCATAGTTTCATTGATTTCAAACGGCTTAGTCGATATCAGGACATCTGATTTATCGTTGTGCTCCCAGATGGTAGCAACAATTGCAAATCGTTGTAACCCTGAAACCGCTGTTGTTAACGGGTCTTATTGGTGTTTCGATGGTCATTAATGAGATTTCTTCAGATTCTTCACGGTACACTCTAGTAACATCCCATATAGGTTGATGGGGAAGTTTTAGCTATCCACAGCTGCAAGTCTAACTGGTGTACTTCCTCATGAAATGAGGTCACACTGTTGAGGTCTACAGTATTCAGTCGTTATTCCAAATGCAGTTATTGATGTGGTCCATAAACTGACAAAAGAATGTTGTCACGCAATAGACGCTTGGATCAGAAGTCCGTAGCCAAAAGTACCATGGATGCACTGCAATCTTCGAAATTTCGTCCCCCGTGTGGGTTTGTCGCAACAAAAATTTCAGTACAGTTCAACACAGTAAACAGAGCTTAAGCGTTTATAAATACGGCTTCACTTGTTTGGATTAAACCGCGTGTCTGATCCAGTAGTGTGATGAACAGTTAGTCATGTGATGTGGAATTTTCACACGCCAGTGGATCTGACGCGACTGAAACATTTTCAGGTCTCCAGTGCTGGTCGGTTCAATCACCTTCAAAGCTTGAGCAAGAGGGCGTCGTTCAGCTGACCAGTACAAGCTCGCATTCCATCATATGGCAGCAAATTTGGCAAATGTAAGTTGGTTGATTTATGGTATCATTCCAACCTGCGTACTTTTGAAAATACGTATGGAAAATGTGTGAAGCTTGGA
This sequence comes from Opisthorchis felineus, assembly GCA_004794785.1. Taxonomy (NCBI): domain Eukaryota; kingdom Metazoa; phylum Platyhelminthes; class Trematoda; order Opisthorchiida; family Opisthorchiidae; genus Opisthorchis; species Opisthorchis felineus. The sequence continues at coordinate 202,579 of SJOL01008747.1, forward strand.
ATGAGTGCGGTTTAACACTGTTGGTGATTAGTGCACAAATATGTGAATTGTACAGGTAGTGTATGCCTAATACCTTGCCTTTTCTGCTGCACAAGCCCCCGATGGAAGCATCTGAATCACATCTGAACAGGCAAGTGTGTTAAATCCTAGCCGATATAGTGATAAGACGCTCTGCCCTGAGTTCAAATCCAGGCAGAGCCAAGGGTACACACTACTGATGAGCTTCCAAAAGGGGAGAAATTCGGGTGCAGTGCCGCCCCTCTGGTGTGCACTCACTATAATAATTGCATCAGAACAGAGGAAACTGTTCAAATGAGAGTGAATTGGGTGAGAATTCTATCAGAATACCGCAAATGCGGTCCACCATATTCAAGGGAAATGGAGAGTCATCGTTAAAAATAGTCGATACACACAAACTTGACCGGAATTCGACACCACATTGATTCCATTTGCTGGAAAAAGAGAGGATCGTTATGATGAAATCTGGTATATAATGAGGAATATACAGAACTTGGTGACAGTAAAGTTTGCTTAGTATCTCGCTTCATGTTCTCAGTCTATGCATAAAATTTTTGGCGCCTTCATACGCTAAAATGTAAGAGGCTTCGGCCGAATGACTGCAGTCATTCCTTTTCGATATTGTAGCGAGAATCTGCACTTTTATGGCGTTGGCTTGAGACCTGTCGCTCTGTTGTCAGACCAGACAACATCCACTATTCACGTGGTCCTTCGCGCCTGCCGAGGGGGGTCCAACGTGTGTGTAAATTGCTCTCACTGCGACGCCTAGCAGTAATTTTTTATTTAGATTCTTATCACCACAAGTATACAAACCTGCAGACGAAAACCCTCAAAATTAGATACCTTTCCCAAGATGACATATTTTGTAGCGAGGAAGTTTTGTCGACGGAAATCTACTTTACAGGAAGTGGAACCTTCAGAGCCAAACAGCAGACACTTTTCGGATCCTTGAATTGTTGGGCAACAATAAAAGGGTAGGCCACAAGAAAAACATCCCGTGTTATTGACCCAGGTTTACTAATTGGCTGTCTGTTGTCAGTTGGTTGCTTTTACAGGTACTGCTCAAACCGTCTCCTCAACATTCGGTGACAAAAGCTAACCGGTATGACCATAATGCGGCCTAGGATGTAGGCACCCAGACATTGGTTAGAACACCTCACAGTTGCAATACGGAGTGACAGAAACAAAGCTGGGTCGGGATTTGAACAGTGTACGCTAACTCGATATTGATCGAACCTTCAATAACTGGCACTGTTTTTGCTGCTATATTAGTTTCAATCTGTGTTTTAGTCTGAATCTAGCGAGCTGACTCGACAGTTGACCATTCTGCATGATCCAGAGTACAGAGACTGATGGCCGCCATACACGTTTCCCATATTTCCAGATATGCTTCAGTCTGAGATACACAAAAGTGCTGACATCTGGCGCTTCTATCCAAAATATGTGCAAAAATTTCGTGCCGCATACTTAAAAAAGCTGCAAAAAGCATCAGGTTTGAGGCTTTTATCCGGCGCAAAAGCGTGTGGTCTAATGGTCACTTTCCATGAGGGCATGTCCCAGGTCGAGGATGGATCTTAGGATCTCCCGGATGCTCCCTTAAGCCAAAAATAATGTACTGACTTTATCGTACTTGACAGTTGTTGTCCTTGATTTTACGAGACATAATCCGGGGCATACAAATTATAGGATGACCTCGCTCGAGTCATTCCACTCGGCTGCAACACGTACACTACGACACACTGGGTCCACCCGATCGACCAGTTGACGAGGCACCAACAACAGTAGACAATGAAAATGACAGTATCTCAGTGTTTTCTAACGCTGAAAACTGCACTCAAAGGTCCTGGATATTTCAAAATATCAAGTTGGGTAGGACCATTTGGTTCCTGAGAGTGCAACAGGCGAGTGATCTGCAAAATGAACACGAAGTTGCGGGCCAATGAATTTTAACACTGAATCGACAAATCATTGTGTTATGGTCTCTACTGATTTATCAATCAGACTTGTCAGCTACACCACAGTCGAGAAGACAAACGACCATTAGGAAGTCGTACTGGAAAAACTAAACCGCTCCGTGATATGGATTCAAATGGACCAGAATGTAAAAGGAGCAAAACGTCCGATAGGATATCAATGGAGGCAGTCTTCCAAACACACTGGACGAAACCCTTAAAGCCAATCGGTGTAGATTATCCAGACCGTTGTTTATCGCATACTGAATTGTTGGATGGGTACAAGATATGTGTCCATCAAGCTCTATAGTTGGTGAGCATTCATATTTTTTTCATCGCAACCCGTTTGTTTCTCAGTATGACGTGAAAATGTGTAGGCAGAGGAGACGACTAGAAGGAGACAGTACAACGGGTTGGGACAATTGACTGATTCGTATTCCATTATTGTTAAAGTGTTTCTTTACTTCGCTTGGATGCTCTGGACTCCCAATGTGAAATAAAGTGCACCATAGTGAACGGCATTGACTCCCCTTGAAATCCGGCATTTTTTGTCAGATTCGCGCTATTGGTTGTCGATTCACAATTCTCTAGGTGCTTTCGCACTGGTACACACGTGCAAAATCTTTAAAAAAATACGTCGGTTTAAGGACCTTACGGCGATTTTTTCCAATAGTGGCCACATTGGGAACCTCAGCGCTGTTGTTCTCTATATGGTAGGAGTCTCCATCTCGGTAAAAGCGAACAACTCCCCAGTATCATACGAAAAATGGATGGCCATAAATTCGAATATTCACCTTTAGAGAAGTTTTCTAGGTCTGTCCGTACTTTTATATTATTCTGTTTCCGGTTGCACCTGCTTACCAGCCATTTTTCCTCAAACTTGCAGCAAATACAGGATGCTAAGCGCCCGGTTTTTTTTACGAAATCTTGTCAGTTAAAACAGATACTGTGGTTTTGAGAACAGTATAGCCTTTCTTGTAACTCGCTTCTCCGTCCAACACTTTCGCCGTTTCGTTGCTCATCTTTGGATCTACCATTACATGGAGAACATCGTCTACGCTACAGCATAAATTCCCCGATATTCTAAAGTTGTCCTTGGTCCCAAAGTGCAACGAAAATCTTTCATCCTGCATTCGCGTACGCTAATGGTGTGTTCAATTCGGGAGTTCAAAACGGGTGAAGTTAGGGTGAGTCCTAGGCAGCTTGCTGTTTCTCCAGGCTTCAACTTTCGGAATAATCGACATATACTCGCATTAGGCCTGAACTTGCTTAATAACATGACTGGATTAGGTTATCCGGAAGCATGACTAAACGCATGAATAAATTTTTATGAGACAGGAAAAAAACCACATGGAGTCGTCCGGCTTTGAATGGCATTTAGGATCAAGATAATGCACTAACACAGGACTCAAGTGGTCTACGAATGTACCTACGAGGAATAACAAGTGGAATTCGTGTGGTTTCAGAATCCTCACTTTAAGAATCGGTAGCAGATGTTGCATTACTGGCCAGTGCCCTATGTCTTCTTTTTGACCGAAATAATGAATTTTTATTTAATTTTCCAGAGGTAGGAACGACTAGTTATTATGTTATGATCATCCAAAGCCCTGGGCCATTTAACTGATGGATTTAGCTCACTTTATTCTGAAGCGCCATTAGGTCTTACTAAAAAATAGACCAACCTGAGCTACCAACATTTTCCTCTATAGAAGACCAACCTTCATTGAGCACATGCTCTACGGTGCAGCTCACGCTATCTGTCACTGCTTTGTACAGAACGTTCGGTTGTCAGGCCTGTTATTCAACACCATAAGTAACTGGAGCTAAACTATGTACTTACAGCGATCGTTGCGGTCATCCGGAAAACATTCCCTGCGTTTCGAAAGTAGGGGTATCTTGTTGGAGAATAGTAATTTCCGAGAATTTCGTGGTCTACTTTGGTAGGCAGTATTTTGCACGGCGATCCAATAGAGCAGTTCGTCGGACTGCGACAGGGTCGTCCCAGTAAGACCAGTGTGATTGCGTGACTTAAACATGATCGTTTAGACTATCTTCAACGCACAACACTCATTGAACACCACTGAATGGCATAATCCAACCAGTACCATCTACCTATGTTTACCATCTTCCCGTCTTTTGCTCTTTCAGTATGATTTTTTTTCCACTGATCGAGTTCACAACATCTCTAGATGACCAGCAATGAACATTAGTGCAGCTGCCGAATTACCTGATCCAGTAGTACTCAAACGGCCTGATGGTCTAAAAGTGGGAGTAAAACCGCTTGTACCAGATAGTCGTGACTACAGCACGCTAACTTTGCTGATGCCTTCACGCAGTGCGTGTAGAAGTTAGAAGTCTACAGCGTCCATTCACATACCCGCCCATCCGGCTGGACATTACAGTTATTGTGGCACTTTTAGTTCATTCTATAGGTTATGCCTGGACGGAAATTGTCACTTCATGCCGAGGCCTGGATAGCATACTCAGAGACACTCCCTCCCGGAGTACTTGGGCTTTAAAACACCATATTCAGAGATCCCATATAAAAAAGATCGTAACTTATGGAACAATATATTCCCTCGACATTATATCCCGCTCCCCGAAAATCGAGAATCGTTATCCGAGACTACAGTATGCCAAATATTTACGCATTCATCCTTTTAGTTTCACCTAAAATAACTGTGTGAACATGTATACCACGCATCACACAATATCCTACGGTCACTTATAGTTTGGATCTTCTGAATCAGCGGCATTCTTGGGGAAAAAATGTTGAGTGTAGTGCACTGTTGTCACCTTCAAAAAGATATGACTAAATTACGTGTCCTGGCTCACCAACTGCCCGTGAAATAGTGCCCTGGAGAAATGTCAATAAAACTGACTGAATATTCACATAGTTTCAACAGTAACATGGAGTGACGAACAATAATGCTTTCGGTAACATGTGGTCGATTCAGCACCTATCTAACGGTCAAGATGGAAATAAATAATGAACAAACACCTCTCTCAATGGAATAACAGCTAAGGTTGGTTAGTGAATCAAAAAGGGAGAAAACACTGACAGTTGGTTGTCAGTAAGCACAAATCCCATTAAACTGGATGTTCTGAGGTGATCTAAAGGGCCGTTGGGCAACTGGATCGATCGACACATGTTACAGGACCGAAGAGTACGGGATTTCGCCATCTTATTGCAACTGCTTTGGTTGTACTCAATTGATGCCGTTGGATAGATAGCGGCAACTGATGTTGTGCTCTAGATAACGCGAAATAACTTTCTTGGATTGATCACGCGATCGGTTTCAACTGTGTCACGCAGTTGAGTTCTTGACCTAGTCACTGAGTTTAGTGTCATTGAATCTAACATCATGATGATTCCCTCACTTATTCGCTTACTCGTATGCTGCTAGTTACTTATTGATCTCCGCCGGTTTTCCTCCCCCATACCCGCTATTCAGTTTGCCGTAAATGCCCCCGTCCGACACTAGTATACTAGCATGTGTGTGGGCCATTGACCTACTAACCCGTATATATTTGTGCTCCGTCTGCTAGGCCTGCCCTCGCCCGTGATTTGCCGTGCAATTGTACCGCCAATCGGAATCGTGAGAATGACCTCGGAAAGGAACGACCTATCGAGCAAACATTCCGCTCGTCGTTGTCTGAGACTGCTCTGTGCCGGTCAGTGACAGACTTGCGCACGAAAGTGGGCCACTGACGTTTGTTATGTAATTTCGTTCATTTTGTGTAAATATTACCGTAGAATTTCAAACCCAATTCTCCCTTTTGATATTCGTGATCGTCAAACTTACGCGTGACTTGAAGTTTCTTATCGGAAACCTCAAAAAGTGTTCATGTGTTATCTTAGCAAGTAGCTGTACAATGCGCTCAAAACGTTCCGCTGAATGTTTGAAACAAACGAAGATTGACCTCAAAAGATCACATTTTATAGTATAGACTTAAGTAGATTGACGAGTGAAAATGGGTGACAATTTGCTCATAAAAAATATAGACTTCTAGCAGTTTTACGCTAGCCACCGCTGTCCTGCGCTCAGGTTCCTGAGCCAGACTTTAAGTGAGTATTTAAATGGTTCTCCCATCGAGGTCTAAGAACCTTGGTAGTATTCTGGACCGCGTACAACCATCACTCGCACTTCGGGTTACAACGGCGGTCGTGTGAAGTAATCAATCAGGTAGTTCTACTTGCTGCTGCCAGGTGGGTAAACTGACGCAGCCTACCGTTTCGTTCATTCTTCCTTTCCAACCCCCTCAGCCTGTAGTTAGACCAAACTAAGGTTGTTCAATTAGCCTCTCCATAGGTTCCTCTAACTACTAACTGCGCATCTTTGGTGATTCAGGAGCCACTGCTTCTGGTTCTGCTGGGTTTGGCATTGTTTCAAGTCACCTGGCTGAAGGGTCTATGGTTGAATGGTTGTCCGTTGATAGTAGTCTATGTTCTGTTCGTTTTGTAACGTCCATGAGAGTATCTCGTAGACGTGCTGATGGTCGTTGCCTGTTCATTGTATCTGTTTACGCCTCAACAGACTGTATCCCCGATGATTTCAAACACAGGTTTTACGATGCTTTGAGCATTTTATTAAGGTGGACCAAGAGCTCATACATTGTTGTAATTGCCTGGTATTTGAATGAACAAATAAATAGATTCAATGCTGGACAGGCTCAGTTGGATGATCGTCTTGGGCTGGAATCGAAACACGCGAACAGCGGCGAACGTCCGCTACAGTTATGTGCTGCTCATAAGCTGTTTATGTGCAGTACTAAACTCCGAAACCCAATTGACCTGCGCATGCGCGCAAACCTCCAACACAGATTATCCACATCGCCATTAGTTATAGGTGGTAGGGTCGGTTACATATTGTCGCTCGTTCTGGAAAACCTATGTGGATTCTGATCAGGCACTTGTTCTCCTTTGTGCTTTTCTAGGGTACGCAAGGTGCCCGCACTGGATTTCGAGCAAAAATATCAACTTGCTCCAAGCTCGGTCACTTACTCGAGAGTACAGCACGTGCTGATGAACTCTTAGAAGCCGGGTCCAATGGAGTATCTGCGCGGCTCGAGAAACTTGGCGGATCCTGAAAGCTTATGAATTGGAGCAAGCAAGAACGTGCAAATATTAGTCTAACGGATACGTGCAACAGACCTCTTCTGAGCGAAGTAGTGCATAAAAAATGAAGTGCTGATCTCCAAAAGAATAAAATCTAAACCTTTGGGCTCACCACTTCCGCAACAATCCAATTAGGCACTTGCAATCATTCAATCGCATTCTCGCAGTGGATTTGGAGGTTTCGGGGACTTCGGAATTGCGTCAATAGCTTTCTCCCCTTAAGTGCCAGCGAGCTGCCATCCCTTATGTACTTCCCTATTACTGCTTAGAAATCAGACGAAATCCTCGGTCGGTGCTTATCTAATTTATCTGTCTCTGTCTCAGTGAGAGGCCGTTCTAGTACGTTTCCAAAGGCCAGACCGTTTTCACCGCTTAGTTACGTCATCATACAACAACGCGTGTTGATGAACCTGAAAACAGTAGGCAGGATTCAGACTGGAAAAGGATATGTGGACCATATCTTCATAGGCCGTCAGATGTTACAGTAAGGACATGCGAGTAGGTGCCCTACTATCTTGGTGTCTCGATTTCAAAGACGCGGTCGATTCTGTCGACCGGTAACTTCTTTTCAGCAAGTTTGTGCAGCAGAGTATACCTCAGAATTTCGTGGACATCATAGGCTCCTTGACTTGTGTTTGCTTGCCATTGTGGGCTCCCTGCGTACTTACGACACTTTTATGCGTGGTACATGGCGTTGAGGGTGCATTCTTGGCACTGAATCTCACCCCAGACCCAGTATGTCGGACACTTTGTGTCTGATGTGCGAGACTTGACTGTGCTAGCGCTTACCGCGCCTTGAAGAGCATTTAGCATCATTTGTCCTTTCTTCCGTTGTTGGTCTTTACACGCGTGTTTCCACATCAAAAATTCTTACATACGTTGGGGTTCATCTTATCTGACCAGAAATGTTGGTGGCATGACTTCGAATGAGACGATTCTCTCTTTCATCTAATATTCTTCTGTAACCCCTTCACATTCATCGCTTGCATTCACTTTTTATGTCTGTGACCATGCTCTTCAAAAATAAACGATAGTATAACTAGTAGTATAACGGCATGATTATGAACATGGGCAGAGCAGTGAGAAGGGGTCTGTGTACAGAGCATTATTGTATGGGTTGACTGGAGATCCACCTTATATTTGTTACAAGAATTAGTTTCTGAATAAGGAAGTCGGGGTAGTGTAAAACAGATTTTTACACCCAATCGACCCAAACTAAACCACGATTTTGCTCGTTACCCCTCAATATTTATGGAAGAAAAGTCTTCTGGTGGTGGGACGAACTCATCAAGCGATCTCATGTTTACGCTTTGAACAAAATCTGTGGTGACTGTGTCTGTGTAAAGGATCATTACTTTCTTTAGTCCCTATGCTGAGTAAATGATTTCACCGCACTTAGTGGTTAAACGTTTGCCAACAAACCGCAAACCGACGATATCTATACATCATTGGCCACCAATGTTCCCCTCAAGGGTAACGATTCAGTGTAATCTTAGAAAGCCGGAGATCGTGCAACCGGGAATCCATTGCGAAAGTCAAGGCAGTTCTCTCCTCATATGTTAAAGGATCCGCCTATTCACCCGATTCGATAGGAAGGATTTGTTAGGTCTGGTGCAATATTGCACATGATATGCTCGAAGGCGATAGACTAAACTTCTGTCACAAAAACCACAGGAATATTCCGTTAGTTATCTTAACCAAACAAACCATCCATTTTTCGATATACCCACCATCATGTCTGCAACGACTAAATCAACTCGCTTACACGACTGTATATTAAGCCACCTGGTAGGACATCCGGGAATAAAGCAAACTTTGAATGATTTTTGCACTGATGAGATGTTCAAAAATTTCGATGAAAGTTCACCGAATTTACTTTTCAATCGATCACATAAGCGCAGTTAGGCATAACGGAACATAACGCTCACAGAGAATCGGATTAGAGCAGTCGAGTAAGTAGGAGTCATCCGTCGTCCTCCATTTGGTCCAAATTTTATGCGTGTTTGCGGATAGTCTCTGTGAGCAAGGAGGTTCCTTACGAACTGCGTGTGTGTCTGCATTTCGTGCGGCTGACTGTCTATGGCGGCTTAGTTATATATATAACACCCAAATCAATGCGATGAATTGACACGAAAATTCATTTTGGTAAACTTGGTATCTCCAGGGTCAATTACGGTTGGTTGTAATCTCTTTAGGGGATCAGTTTTCACGATATGCTATATCCAAATATACTTAGTTGATAATGTTTCACGTTTTCCATTTGTATCAGCTATACACTCATAAATCGAGGCTTTTGAAGATTTGACTGGAACAACACGGATTAGACCAGAAAAGTAGAAAAAATACAGACAGAAAAACAGAGCGTTACCCGTAATGCATTACTCATAAGGTTGCTGAAAATTCTCCGACAGCCCACGACCGGTTTCGCCCTTCTTGAGGCACATCAGGTAAGCGCAGTCCCCGAGTTTCCGTGCATTACGAGTATACATGTATCACGATATCTCGAATATCGTACCAACTGAAACATGAAGCGGCCTAGTGCAACACATTCAGTTGCCTGGAAACATCACAAACGAGAGATTCAGCTGGGTTCCAGGTGAGTCTCTCGCAAAACCAAATTTGTTTGCAGATGAGTGTATTTCGCCAATTTCGTGCAATTTGGTTTCAAGTAGAACATAAGGTTGACGGAAACTCGGGGACTGCGCCTACCTGATGAGCCCCAAGAAGGGCGAAACCGGTCGTGGGCTGTCGAAGANGAAAACTGCCGTCGTCATTTATGTGGGCCTTGCGTGTTGCATGATGAACGAAAAGACTGATCAGGCCTAAATTTATATGGCTTATGCCAGGATGAACGAACTGTTTTACGCGAAGGCCAGAGGAGGGTGGCCTTCATATCCTTTTAACCAGTGTGCAACAAACGGCCTTATTGTGCAAGATTACGTGACGCGTAGCCCATCACTCCAAGTCATCTGCTGTGTTAGTAGGAACGGAGTTGTGAGTGGCATTTTCCTAGAACGAATGAACGAGGACTATTGATTAAGCGTGTTTACAATAAGGTGGGATATGAATTACGTCACAGTGAAGAAAGCTCCCAAAATCTGCAGACAACACAAACTCTGGGTTATGAAGCATAAAGAGCTTCTCGATGGTCGTATACAGCAGAAATGGTATAAGGGATCCACCATCTCATCTCTGCATACAGGTTTGTGGTTATTGGCTGTTGAATGTGGGTAGAAAAATGTCTCCGCCACCCTGAAAAGAGAGCCCAGTGCAACATACAAATACTGGGTGACCCGGAGTTACGGGAGCATACAAAATTGTCATGGGCGCAGACCGTAATGATGATGGTGAATCAAACCGAGAAAAAAAAAAGGAATTCCACGGAGCCTTCTTTTGCTGCTAGTCGACCTCATGCAGACCTGGAGTTAGAAAGGAGAACTGTGAGGACATCTGAACATGAGACACCAGGCGGTAGATGAATGGGCACTGACAAAGACAACATATCCCTATAGGTACAGTGTAGGAACGAACATATGATTCGTAATGCCAAACTCCAGCATTTCGGAAGGCTGTAAGAGGCAGTCATAACTGACATTGTGGCGGCATCAGCGTGGAGAATGGAGTAATAAATCGGTACGTTTAATAAACTTACGAAACAAAAATGGGGTACATGGATCGAGCAGTTGATGCACAAGGTTCGCCGGGCTCTTCAGACTATTGACGGATGTAAACATACCGAACAGACATAATGGTGGTCAGCAGGCGCATACAGCGCCGGAAAACATCTCAGCTGCGTCGTATTAGGTAGGCCTATAGTGTACGCAACTGCAATAAGACACGAAGGGACAGGGATCAAGCGAGAATGACATGTAGAATGGGACGGCCTTGGAAAGTGCAGGACAAAAAGACCTGGGGCACGTTTCCGAGAGGTTTGGTAAACAATCGGTGGATTTATTGCCGGGCGACTTTTCGCTTTTGACACAAAAGCTTCGTCAGGCCAAGTAACGTTTCAAGGCAGTCAGAGAACCAATCTGTGAGATTTCTATGACCAGCTGATTTGATCCGTGCTGGGTGTCGGTCTGAAGTTCCTGTTTGTTGGTTAGTGGGGATGACTAACATTTACGATAGATTGGTTAAGGGGGATTGTCTTCACGTTGAAACCGGATTTTGTAGCGTTGCTTTTCCGGTCTGGGGCACCTTAATGTAATATTCCTCTTAGAGGTCGCTCACAGATTTTGTTCGCCTGTGTGCGTCGAGGGGTGCCGGATTGGGTTTCGGGGGGTTGGTTAATTGGATCTTACTCAGCTTGGATTTTGTACTTTCAGACCCAGACCATTTTGCTGATAACTGCACGCCTCCTCGTGACATCTCGACTGATCTGAAAAAGCTCTCCACACGCTTGCCGTTTCTACACCCCTTATTCTGTTCACCCTGGGGGGCTTGACGACTTCCACCGCCTCGGCCACCAGTCGCTGTGGTGAGTCTTAGTCTCCGTCTCAGAATATGGGACATGTGTTTGGTCGAGTGACCTTGACCACGTGATTTGTGGTCAGACTGGTAGGAGCGTGATTTCCGGTCTGACCGTCCAAGTTCGGTTCCAGGCCAGACCCTTCAGGGGAGATTCAGCCACAACAGCAACAAACATAAACAGTGGCGAGGGCACATACGGCGAGGCGGTAGCGATGAGCGCAAGAAGTAAGCAAGCAGTTAACTGTCCGCCGTATAAATCCCCAATCCATGTTCGTAGTGGATAGAAGAGGGGAATATTAGCGAGTGTCGAGAAGAACGCGGGAAATTCAGGTTAGTTGTCATTAGTATGAGTATTTTGATTCTCCTAAGGTATCAATACGCTTTCAAGGTGATTTTCTCTCCCTGTTGTTCTAGAGGAACAGCCGCTTCCTCACGATTTGTCGGGTTTAAGTTCAAAGAATGACGCAAAATAGGGTTTATCCACAGTGCTTGGGTATTTGACTCTTGAAGGTGCATCATCGCACCTTAGAATTTCCATCCAACCAGACTTTATCGTTTGAATTCTTCCGTGGATCCAGTTAAAAGCCCCCATCACCGTGTTTTACGAACCCCCTCCCCATCCCAAACCCTTCCCTTCCTGGTACCCGAGTGAATATATTAAAAAAGCAGTTGTAGTGGGGAGTATGTGCGTTTTATTGTCAACTAAATGTATTAGAATTTTTATATGGGCATGTGCTTGTCTGTCAATATTTGTGTAGAAATGTGGTTTTCAGAAATCGTACCGTTTAGTTGAGCACAGCGATCAGTTGTGAAAGGAACACGACACAAAAGTACCTTCCAAAAGTTCAACGTTTCTGATGTGTTGAATTAACAGATATCAAGAAAAACCCTATCCAATCTGGACTAATCAGAAAGAACAATGCCCGTATTGCACAACCGCCATCACAGATTCGGTTTGGGGGTGGAACAAGGATAAGTGTCCGTGTGTGTAGGTGATGGTGTGCGGAACGTTAAAACTGGGGGACAGAAACTGACGCCCGGCGCTATTTGGATAATCATGTTTCTCTTGGAAGTGGAAATGATAAATTATGCTAGACTTTAGGCAAGCATCTGAGTGCCGTCTATACGTCCCGAACGAGCGTATCCCAATCCCGTTCGCGTTCTCTTTCGCGTTCGCGTTCGCGCCGATCCTTGCGTCGTGATTTCGATGTTGATGAGCGTTCTTCGACAAACACAGTACGGATTTCTCGTCCCCCAGCCTGTGCCAAAATCCATTGTTCCATATTTCCATTAAGCATTACAACCTGAAAGGATAAATCATCATCATGTGTTGATTGTAGCCAGCTTTCACAAAGACAAATACTGATAAACGACGAATGTCAGGAGCACTGATCTGGCAATCCCAAAGACCGGCAGTCCACCGGCCTATCACAACTTGGTTTATAGCACTTGAGTTTCTACAAAAAATGTAAAAAAAGGATACCCTAACGCTGAACTTTTATTTCGCAAAACACTGTGTAGGCTAATATATGAACCGTTCCGGGTTCTTTTTACCCATTTGATTAGTGAGAATGTTCACACTACCGAGACGACACGCTTAAGCGCTGTGTGTGGTAAGCCCACATGGGCCGCACAGTATTTGCAATCTTCCATTTCCAATCCTTTATTTTATAAAAGACGCTTGGTCGCATTTTTTTCTAACGAACCAGATGCATTTGTACTACCGACTTCCTCCAGGAAGAATGGTTCTAAAAACGCTGCTTCCGAATGGCCTCCCTAATAAATTTATCAACTTCCACAGCATGCCGCGGCCTAAGAGTGAACCTGACTAATCGGGAAAAAGGAAAGTATTTTTTATCAGACTGTAGTCGGAGAGAGCCCACCCAAACATAGCTATATATCGTAAATCACTTGGGGTGGATTATGCAGTACTGGTGAAATTTACATTAACAGAACAGTCGGACGCTTATGCGAACATGTCTTGGAATATATGGCTCATCATGTGAGTTTAGCGACTAGTCGATCGACCCGAAAACTTGCCTCACCGATCGCTGAACACCCCCTATCTACTGGTCACAGAGTGGACCGCCGTATACCGTACATACCTTTAATCCGTTACGTCCGGGCAGTTCGGGTTCAAGTAGAAACATATGGTTGAGGAAAAACTTTCTGACTGCGCCTACCTGATGAGCCCCAATAAGTGCGAAACCGGTCGTGGGCTGTCGAAGGATTTTCAGCAACCTTATGAGTAGTGTATTACGTCTATAACCGTTACTATATCCATCATAACCCCGTTATTGGTGGAGGGCAAAGGAATTTTTGGGTTCCAAAACTGGATAATAGGTTTCATTAAATTATGGGGCCACCCCAGGTGCTGCCCTTTCAATGATGTGTTTCACCTTTGTGATGGCTGCTGTGTTCAAATGAAATCATTTGATGCTGTTCCTACCCTATCCAAAACAACAGGGACCTGAGCTTTGCCGATATAGATCGTGACGCCCTTTCACAAAAATACATTCCATGAGATCTCAGTCTGCTGAAATTGGTATTCTGCTTAAGGACTTTCATGAACTTTGCAGGACCGAATGTAAACCAACCGTTTATAGGCTAATAAGTGCTTCTTGTGAAAATATCTTACAGTTCTATCTAATTTTGGCAACGGACGGCAATAGAAAAAGCTCAGTACGCATTGGAACACAGAAGGCCGACAAATAAAGCTAGTCTGCACATTCAATATTACAAAATTTCTAAACCAACCTTGAAGGAGAATACTAATACGGTTGCTGAAAACTGTCTGACACCACCGACATGTTTTGCCTTTCTTGGGGCTCATCATGAACGAGAGATTCAGCTGGAATTCAGTTGAGTCTTCCTTTAGAAGCAAATTGGTGCGAAAATGGGTATATTACAAACTAGACGGTATCTACATGAGTGCCGTAATCACTAGGATATTATATAGCTGGTCCACCTACAAGAAAATGTTCCATCACGAGCGGTGGTCTAGTTCCGTTCGTTACTCCCGGATGACAGAAAATTCGGAAAGTAGCATTAAGATTAATGGAATTTTGGCTAGGAATACACTTTCATTTTTCGTGTTCCACAACTGTTGTAGCTACTACGGTTGTTTTCGCACGCTTTGTCGGTGCACTAACGTGAATTGGGCTCTCATCTGGCTGATGCGCTTTCAGGTGAATTTGAAGAATGATTGGTCCGGTCCACACGTCAGGACTTTGGATTAGTGATTGGTGCAACGCAATGCAATAACTACACAAGAAGATAGAACATTTACTAACGAAGGAGTTGTCACTTCCCACCTGATGCTGAGTTGGCTGTAGTTTAGTTGTGTGAAATTACTGAAGTGAGAAACACGTAGTTTCAACCTTAGTCGTCTGAGGGTGCGGTAGACACATGGGTATTGGATTTTCATAAATTCCGAGCATACTTCTGCTGATATACATCATCTTCTGCAGAAATTGTTTACATCAATAATAGCTGTGTTGGGGTGGTAGCAAAGAGGCCAGTCAGGACGAACCAGTAAGCCACTAGAATGAAGCACTTCCTTAAGAAAGCTGTTCTGTGTTCGAGACATATTTTATACCGTCGATTTCAAACCACCGAGCTACCTGGGAATCTTGACACCCTATATCTTTGCCGAATTTCAATGTAACCCCATTACTTTGGCAGCTAATTCTGTTTTGCACTGGGAAGCAAATGTGCATCAAAGACGTAAGGAGAGTTGTTTTAAAGGAAACAAGGGTAATTGCCTAATTGTATTTCGAGTGACTTACTTGGTCCTGCATTTGTGAAACTGCTTTGACAATGCTGGATAAGGCCTTTTGATTTTCGCCAATCAGTTGACGTACGTGCATTATCTCCTCCTTAATTCGGGCATTTCCAGAGGCACAATTTAGCTGATCGGACTGCGCCTGAAAGTAAGAGGTGCACACCAGTCAATCTACCGGGATTCTTCAGTGGGCAAATGGATCCAACGACATTGAAACAAGGACATTCACGTTACTTTTGTGAAGGCGTCTGTGCTGAAGTATCTGGTGGTCATCTTAGTATTGATCTATCATCAGAACTGCCTCATATTCGTCCATCTGCTATTTTACTCGTCTACCTCTCCGTGCCACATATCTGTGCAAATTTACAAATGAAAACTTCTGAAATTTTCCAATGCTTAGAAAATTAGTCTTTGAAATTCCGGATTTTCTCAAGCACTAGAATGATCGTCTGCATAACTTGAAACACTAACGACTAAACCAAAAGTCAGCACCCAACCCAGTGTACCCATTTTTTCAGGACGTTCTTATTTTCCTATTGCCAGTCATCCCAACGAATATGCTCCCGGAAAAAACGTTGAGGGCAGATGGAGTCCATCGTTACGAGCATAACCTGTGGCTTGTATTAATGCCAGCTCTCAGTCTAGTGTCACCCCATACAGGGCTTAATTTCCGCACCTATATACAAATTTCAGTTTGAACTTCGACGATGGGAAGCTCCCTTCATATACCCCAGAGTGAGCTGGGGCGAACAGCAACCAATCAACCAAGCAAGTAAGCAACCACGCGAGACATGTGCGCTTAGTTTTTATCACCAGGAGACTGCAAACACTACTGAATAAAGTGTAGAAAAGCCTGTCTATGAAGCTACCTATACTATGTGTGAGGCGAATCCACAATGATCACAAGTAGTAATGTGTCGAGATATTGAAAACTAGGGTGCGCTGATCAGTTGTTGATCAGGTGGCTGTTGATCTATTCGCCTAGCTTGGCAGTTAACTTGCAAAAGTTCCGTCACCAAACGAGGAGACATCATCAGTGCACAGCAGTTGGGTGCACTTAATTTAATTCTGATCAGGGGACAAAGTAATGCCCTACATAGAAAGTATTTCTTGACTTTATAGCGTTGCAAAGAGCCAAAACAGGCTGAAATTGGTGTGGGAAAACATTGTTTTGCAAAAGGACTTTAGAATGGGAGGCTTGTGGTACCGGTGCCTCCTCCCGATCTATCCGGGCATAATAACTAAGTTTAGACACTGTTAGTTAGTTTCTGGGAAATTCACATGATACCCATTACAACAAACTATCTAGAACAGTTACAACCGACAAAGTCCACAAAATCTGGGGCGGTCCCACAAAAAACCGGTAAAATTATCCTGTTCCTGCGTGCAATTAGGAGTGACTTACGAATCTAACACCACGCAAGGATTTTGGCCGACTAGAGAATTACAACAACCTCACAAGTTCGAACTACAAAATTTCCAGACAGAACGTTAAATTAAAAAAACGACAGTCACTCATTCCAAGTGATCTGCTATTTTGGAGCAAGTCACATTAGTCCCATTGAAGTGGCCAAAATGAACATATCGGAATTTCGTGTAACATTAAACGCATCATTGCGTTTTACAAAGCCAGTGTTGTGAAAGATTAACGCATAGTTTCTTTTAAATCTTTTACATCGGTGTGTGTGTGCACAGTTTGGCCAGGCACATAATCACCTTTATTTTTAATGACTTCGTGATCGGATGAGACGACACCCTTCATTCAAGGGGTACCACTTGAGTTGAGGATCATTGGCGGTTTTATCAGCTTCAGTGACAGACAGATAAGACAAGCTTTGTTGGTCGTATATATATATATATATATATATATATATATATATATACATATATATGGTCGTTGGGCGGTGTATTTCCACGACGAAGTCATCTTTTCTGAAAGTTAAAACCGTTTCTTCTGGTGTGACATTTCAAAACACATATATCTCCATCTGTTCCGAGTCATAGAACGAGAATTGCTGTGGCACCGAGCTGGATGTGATTGGTGATTTAGCTGAACAAAAATTGCCGCAAAACAGTCTGCAAAACTTGTTTTTTAGCCGATTGTGCTCAACGGTGTGGAATACTGTGGGTTCTGCTACTAAACAGGATTTTTGTGACATACATTTTAAGTACATGTCAGAAAAACTACGACTGTTTTTTCTTGGTTCTTGATCTCTCATCACAGATTGAAGTCAATTTTTGGGAAGGGTGTAAGCGATCGCAATGATGGAAGACCCTTGGATGTCAAGCATGAATTGCAATGATGATAAAATTTCACTCACCTGGAGATTTTGCAGGCGCATATCCAATATTTTCTGTGTGCGTTGTATACTGTCCAATTGTGGGAGTTGCAGATTCAGGTTTGACATCATACCTGGAGGTAGTCCCGGTTGTCCGGTCGTCGAAGAGTAGCGTCTACTGGCGCCGTAATTTAACTTTTTGCTCCGTTTTGCTTGCTGACCTCCTGGAAGACCGACATTACTGGAAGGACTGGAATGCTGATCTGGTGAAACGTAGCTTCGCATTGCTGGAAGACTGTCGTCCGCATCTAGGGGTTGGTTGAAAGAATATATATGAGCCAGTGCACAGTATACAGTCAGTGAGATTCAAATGCAGATGGGACCAGACCATCAAGTAGGAATATGGTTTCCCAGGAAGGGACAATATGTATGAGGTAAATCCTTCCATATTCTTAAATGTTACTCTATGACGCGGCAACGATATTGCAGTTTCCCTAAGAAATTGGATAAAAGTGTTCCTATCTAAGAATCCATGAAGTAAGAGCCGATCCGCGGGTAGTCAAAGTGGCATGAAAGTCCACGCGGTACTTGCTGAGTTTGAGTATGTTAAAACTACACAGACGTTCACTACAATACTTAATACGTCAATCATATATATATATATAATTGACGTATCCATGTCACTTCCGTTTGAATGATCTTTCTCGAGTCCTGTTGCGATTATTCCGAATAGTGCGCCCAGAAAAAAACAGGTACAGCGGTCTGAGTCGAGATTCTTTCTCAGATCATTTACATTAAACTCTTATAGCTGTACAAATTAAGGGAGAGCCCATCTGCTACTCCATTTACGACAGTGATTAATCATAAAAATCAACGTGGTTTTTTCAAAGATGATTTCAGCAGAACATCTGATCAAGTGGTGAAAGTTCTGCTTACTGTTTTGTCAGCGTCCAATTTTATATGTTACTTATAAGAACATGATCAGACGGAATTTGAGAGGGAGATACGAGAAACGAGAAGACAGAAAGTTTTCTTTTAGTATGAGGGGGCTGTGCATCCAAGGCTTGGGGGTTCGAGCTTAGGAAAGGAGCAAGTACTCCATTTTGCATATCTTTTGGACATGTTGCTGGATGTAGTAAGTTCATGAGTGTTACCATATTTGAACTGAATGATTGATGACAAGGTTTGCATACGAAATTGTCCGAGGTTCCGCAACAGTTAATACACACAGTTAATACTTATCCGACTGAAATATTAGTCTGAAAGTATAAAACTTTAGTATAGGTTATCCAACACCGGTACATCGGCTAACCACGCATCATATTTAGTGCTTGGAAATCTAGATATCGGAAGGTTGTCTCAGTCACTGCACACATCTGTAAAACTAGTGTGTTTGATAGCTCAGACTGTCCAGTTGGTGGTCGAGTTGTTCGCTGAGCTTGGGAACTTTGTTGGAACAAAATTACCAAACTCAGAGAGCAGCTCGACCACCAGCTGCATTATGTTCTGTATATTGTCCGTAACAGGTGGGTTTTGATACAAGGTTTTGACGAACTAGCCAAATGCCCCCAGATTTCAGTTGTTGTAACGCATACTTACCATCTATTTGGCTAAAACTGAAAACAGTCCGGTTAAAGGGCGTTTCTTTCCCATAGAACTGACAACCAATTTAAAATATAATACTATTGCCGATCAAATGTCATGAGGGCGCAACTTGCTACCCGCGACTCCGTAAGTGGTCTGAAAAATGCCGAGATATATTTGAGTGAAACTCAAAGCACTTGTAATAAGCGTTCCATCATTGGTATAATACCGTCATCATTTTTGTCTCAAAACTGAGGGACACACAAAATTACATCAAGAACGAGCATTCCGGAAAAAATGATTCATTGGCATATGTGAATGCCAGTTGATTAGAATAGGCAGTGTCAGAGGATAAACTCATTTTCGGAAATTAGAACACTTTAACTGAGATCTGACAATACCCGATTCTCGTGGTGGATTTAGAAAACGCTTCTGGAGCAATGAGAGGTAGTATTTACATTACCCCTCACGCGACTGGACCTAAGAATTGGGCATGATTCTTCCTTCCTAATTTTTCCCACTAAGTGGTCCGTTAGTTCTCCGCCAAAGTTCTGTTGATCTATCTACCCCCTTCATTAGATTTGCTGCGGAAGCCATTTGCTCAAAACCGCAATTCAAAAGTTCATAATGCCTTTGCCGTTCAATTATCGAATAAAAATTTTCCTGGGCCGATTATTGTTCCGGCGACTGCCATGGGTTAATCCGGTCTAACATACTGAATTCACTGTTGGCTACGGTATACAATGCGTTGTTCCAGATGAAAAATGCGGGCCAAGTGAGATCGACGTTGTGAAACCGTAAAGTCTTGTGGGGACACAAGACAAGCAAACTCAAATGATGTACTTAGGATTCTACTAGGTAGGGTTAGTAACGCTGTCTGTCCTGTGCATCCCGTTATATAGATGCCCGGCATTGTTTTTAACTCTTTCAGGTAGTCCGTGTGTTGTGCAGCAAATGTCCTTGACATCATTGGGGCAAGGGAAGGGTCAGGTCATTACGGATGAATCGCACACCGGTAATTCGCCTTTTTGCTTAAGTCTGATTAGGGCAAAACCAGTAAGTAAAAACCTAAGACATTCAGAGGCTGTCTTGAACGATTTAATGAACACTCCGTCAATGACCTGCGAATGTCCTAGGACTGTATTTAAACAAACTGTTCTGCTTTGGCGTTTTGTTTGAGTTAGATTTCTAAGCGTAATTCTTTCCGTAAACTCATTCTTTCACCCAGTACCGGTTATGTGTCATAGAGCACGCCCTCCTGCAGATCTTTGAGGCTTTGTTCATCCTTCAGCCGTTGAATTCTGTATAATGTCTGGTTTACCTCAGAAACATTTTCACTCCGCCGAATCGTTTGCCATGCGGGCCAATATAAAAGGAATGAACGACCCATCGTGCGTTACTCTGTTGGTAAAATTAACTACTGGATGAGGCTGATTGAAAGCGTTTCCTCCTAGATGTCTTCTCGTCCATGAGGCTTTGTCTTGTAGCCGGAAGTAAGTCGGATGTTATAATGATCAGGATTGTTTAGGCGTGTTTCTTCCAAAGACAGACTAAATCTTAAGAGCTGCATGGTATGGAAATATCTTCGCGAACAAGTTCCAATAAAACTAACATACGAAAGCAAAAAAAAACATTCTACAAGAACATGCTGTGTGGGGTTCATATAGAAGTGAAATTCATGCAAATCTAGATATCGGGAGCAGGCACATGCTGATTAAAAAGTAGTCCTTGTTTTTCCAAAATGGGAAAGCACGACACGTGAAATGTGACAAGGGATGAAATGATACCAACACTTATTGCAGTTCAGGGACCCAATGATTCCTAACCAGTGGGAGATGGCCTTTAATATTATTATATATCAGCTGGGTTCCAGATGAGTCTCTCGCAGAACCAAATTTGTTTGCAAATGAGTGTATTTCGTTAAAACTTTCTATTAATTCCGTGTTCAGCCTCCGACTATTGCACACGTCGTATCGAGTCTGTCGCTCAATGTTTCCATTTTTGTGGTCTATTTGGGCTACTTATAACGAAATAGTAGTGAAATGTTTCTGGAGGGGGGGGGGGTAATGTCGGAGGCCAGTCCAGGTTGTTTGATTGTCCACTCGCCGAGTTGGACAGTTTGGTGGATTCGAGTTGTGCAAGCACATAGCTACGCAAATCTCAAGCGTACTTTCCATTTTGGTTAGCTGTCAACATGCATGTCACGTCTTATTCCCACTTTCCAGGAACAACATTCAACTCAGTATTATGTGGGGCTTACCAGCATATTGTACTGCCTGTTGCATATCACCGTACATTGCCATCGAAGTCTCGGCACTTGATTTCATCATATTCTCTGCGCGAAGGAAAACAGGATCTTTACACTTTTCAGCTAGGAGGAGCAAACAAAGGTGGGGTTCTTTTAAATTTAGCCGGATGTTTGTTGCTTAATTCTCAATTTCTTAGCGACTTCGGTACCCGGCATTCACTATGTGGGGAAAGCCTAATAAGTAACCATCCAAATTAATTATTGTGTAGAACTCATATTAGCAACCTTACGAGCTGTAGATAGACTCATACGATGGGTTTATTACTGTTACATGGCTCTCTAATCTACTGAATTTGTTTAGTTTATTTTTACGCAATACTCTGGACTCCCCTCCTGAACTCGATGGGTACACCAAATATTCGACGGAATAAGAGAGTACTGCAACCAGTAGGTTTGTAGGTTATCGTTACCAGTTAAGCAGATATACGTTTTAAGTTGACGAATGGACAAAAGGAACGTCTAGCCCGAAGAACCACACATGTACATGATTCGCGGTTTTGGGGCTGAACTAAATTGAACAAAGTTTGCCCAACCGGCAGATGGTTTTATCTGCTCATGGAGATAGAGCCGGAAAGCAGTAAATAAGTCTAATGCCCTGCAAATCCCTGCGTTGCTCTGCAGTGTTTACTGTGTATCTCGCAAACACATGAAAAACAAACATCGAATACCCCGCTCTCTTGCGTGCCAGACATATCTGTTCACAGCTAAACAGCGTGAACCTATATGATTGTACATGGGGAAGGATACGCGTAGGTAGGACCGGGCGGCGCCAGTCAGTTCACGTAGCTGCAAACCTTCCTAGGTGGTTAGTCCTTTCAATTGATAAACTACCGAAGTTATCCATCACCAAGCACATTTATGATACTGTCACTCAGCGACACATCGGAATCATTCCGGATTGTTTTTAGTCCAAAGTTAGTCCACAAAGTTATAACTTTTAGTTAGGCCTTGGCTCGATGAAACAAAACTGTGTCCACCCTGCACATCAAACCCATTTCCACCCTCATTCTCAGCCATTCTGTCATCCTTCCGTATCCACATCCCATACGCAACGACGTGACCCCAAGTCACCCAACTTCCATTCTTGGATAGTCAGACTACTTCTCCAATATCGATTTTTCACACCTTACCGTTGCGGTTCCCTGTTGTTTGGTCTGCAATCCTGTACGCACTTTCTTCGTATACTCCACAGTTATTGTGATGGGAGTTGACAGCCGAATGAGATTTTGTGAAATTTCGATAATCCTATCAAATCGTTTTATGTTGGCTTATACATTGCCAACAGACTAATACCGTTGGGATCGGGACTGGATGTTCCGCATAAGGTGTCCTCCGCCGAGGTAACAAAAAAAAGACGTATGTTAGGGCTCCCGCGGTTATGGACTGTCCTCCATAGGACAAGATAAGTAGGAGTGGTGGGATTCCGTTAATGGCAAGCATAAATAGAAATCCTTTATGAGAGGCACAAATGGAATCCATAGAAGCCTATTCGTTGGTCGTCACCGAGCCTTTGGCCCGTAGAAAATGCCACTTATATTTCTTGGGAGTGGGTTTCCTTAGGAGGATTAATGTATGATATCGAGCTTGCAATTAAGTACGCGAGAAAGCTTTGAACGTGAGTTACGTACACTGGAAGATTTAAAAAAGTATGTCTGAGAAAACTTTCGACGTAGTTTGGAGGATACAAATGGAATCTACAAATAGGGGCAAAATGTTGCCGGTGAACTTGCATGTGCTTAAAAGATTCCAAATTTGGTCAGTGTAAGTTATATTTGCCCCAGTTTCCATCCGTTTTTTGACGTTAGGTCGGTAATTCATGCAGAAGTTATTTTGCGTATTGCAGCACCATGTACAAATGTCTTCAGTTAAACTAGCAGAACAAAGTTCCAATCACCGCTAAGTAAGATTAGCAAGAGCAATCATTGTTTAGCTAGCCTCTGTAGTCTTGGAAATGCAGCACCGTTTAATAACCTTTTTTACTGGGGAATATTTCAGCATTAAAAGAGCATTAACATACAACTTCTATCTTCTGAGTGCGAAGTCAGGATCATTTCCTTCCTACAAGACCCGAACAGATTGAAGTCATCAATCAGGACTAACCGACAAGCTCATTGACTGGAAGCAGCGCGCATGGGGACATGTTTCGTACCTCTGCGAGTTTGGATGACTATTTTAGTCAGATATTAACGGGTTGCTTCACTCAAATTCTCCCTTTTACTTTGGGAAACAGTCGAATCAGTAGGAAACCGAAGAAGCAAATGGTGTGGTGGGAATTTTAGTGTTAACTGCGGCACCACTGGTAGCTAAGGCACGGCATATAAAAGGGTATCTTAATGAAGAAAATTGGTTATGGAAACATTGTTAAACGTCCCCATAGGATTGTCCAGAAGTCCACATAAGTGATCACGGAATTCATAGCACTGGAATGTTGATGCCACCAGTGTTTAAGTGCACTTCTTGTGGATCCTTAGAAACGGATTAAACTTTGCCGCAAGTAAGAGCATTTCAAAATCTACATATTCTCGGTGAGAAGTTCCTTTGGCATTCTGATCCTTTGGACTGGTGGGTAAGCTCCAGGATGTAATTTTGCACTTGGGCACATTGAATAATTTCCAGGATGATGCCGTATAGGTAACGCTGATCATTCATGAATTTTGGCAAGAATCAGGCCATTCTGTAGTCAGTGAAGGATCCATATATGGGTTTGTTCTGTCTGTGCAAGTTAGACGTATACTTACCATTGTTAGAAATTTTGCCGGCCTTAGGGTAAGGATGAGTGGTACTGGGCTGCTTTTTAGCCAGAATTACCGGAGCTTGGGCGGCGTACTCTGGTTGTCTTCTGCCCTGTCTACAATCAATCTATGGCGTTTGAGGGGCGACGTAGTTTCAGATGGTCTCAGCCCACGCAGCCCCACAATTATCAGACTGAGATCGGAGGTCCCTCTTTGGTATAAACATATATATATATATATATATATATATATATATA
>SJOL01008747.1:237840-288980 GCA_004794785.1 Opisthorchis felineus
AAAGCATCCAATTTGTATCGGTTACCCAAATATGAATTGATTAACAAATGGGATGAATGACTTTCAGCGAATCCGGTGCATGCTTGCTTATGATTGCGTAGTCTTAGCTTATGCAGATTATTCGTCATCTGGCAAATTCCAGGAGTCATTGGACATTTCATCTGCCATTGTCTGGTTTTCACTTCAATTTCCATTGAATGCGTGTCCCGAGCAGACACTGTTTTCGATCGAAAATCATGTTCGTGTATAGATGTTTCCGGTGAGTAAATTTCACACACCTGTTGACGAACTTCCAAACCATAACCCACCTTTTGGTTTTAACTGAGGGCGTGATGAATCTGAACGTGTGCTTCCTATTTTACTCATTATATTATCATGACCAATTTTTATATATTTGTGTACTTGTTTCAGAAATTGTAAACAATGACATACCACAACTTGAATATATCGAATTTTCTTCATTTATCTTTTCGTCGTTACATGACATTCATATTACATTTTATACTCCTCATGGATACGGGTGAAGCATGGGTGTATACAGTTGCTGGCAATCAAACCTCTTTTCGGCGATAAGTGAATAAAACGGAAATGCGTTTTCGGAGTCATGCGCACATGAAGGAGATATACTTCACGACAGTCATCAAACAGATTATACCCTGAGGAAATTTGAATAAAATGCTATTTCCCGAGTGCAGTGACTAGATTTGATAAATTAATTAAGAAATGAAAGAAGATATCAAGACCGATATTCTCAAAATGTTAATATAGTTAGAGTCTATCTGGAAGTGTTTGAATTCCTCCATGTCTTATTGGATAAGGTTAAAGACTGATTTGGTTTGATTCTCAGATAATGTCTTGTCGATGGTGAGTTGTGAATTATGAGGTTGGTCATCAATTTATCGGAGGGATAAGCTGCACGGTGAAAGTAATTAAATTACTTCGGGTTATTTAAGGGTCGCATTTGTGACAGAAAACCTTGTTGTTCACGGACGGTTGTCTTGCTTGGTCAAACGCAGCACTCACTAATACCACGGAATCGAAATGTACAGAGTTGGTAGATCAGAGTCACACGAGATCTTGGTGATAGTAAAATATGTCTACCTATTTTCGATCGACTCTATCATCCTAACTGGACAGAAATACCGCCCATAGTTTTTTGGAATGCCCAACGGGCGGCTCAGTCAAGTCAGCTAGAAGATATTTCCTCCACTCAATGCCACTTCTTCTTACCCCACACAGGAACACCTTGGGGATGTGGTTTTTACTCACAGCAGATGAGTTATTTTCTTTCTCTTTCCTCGAAATTACGACGGCTCTAATTTTGTTCTGTTAAATATTCCCATTTTAAGTGCACGGCAAAGCTAATATATAGAAGTTACGATCGTCCAGGTAGTATAATTTCACATTTTTACACACTGTTATTGTACACAGTGTTTGACTGAATCAGTGGATGGTTAATGCGATATGGGATTCCGGAGTTCTTGTTCAGAACAGAAACTACTTAGCTACCGTGTGAGTTCATATGATGCGTGGAACAATGATTGTAACACTCTTCTGACGACAAAACAACGGCGAGACCTTCCCTGGAGTGCACTCAAAGGACTGGCCAGTTTCTTGGCTGCACTGTTTGATAGTTGGTCTGTTCGGCACAATCTGCAATCCGACAGTCACGCTCGCCGAACCGACCAACAACCAATTAATGATGGGCAAAAAAATGCCTTGTTAAAACATCGACTCAACGCTGGAGATTAAAGTGTGTTCTGTTCTAGTGAACTCACAGCGGTATCCGTCGGAAATTAATGTTATGCCTTATATGACTTGTAATTCTAATTTCCCGGAGGTTTAGGTGCTACTCATCAGTCTGGATGGCTGCAGCTCGAAGCTTTCTGCTGTCGAAAACCAATAACAGTAAAATGGCATAAACAATCATATAAACAATGTTAAGGCTAAGTAATTCGAATGGAATAAAGACCTAACTGGGTTTGGAGGGACTATTTACACCATGACAGAAATCAACATAACGGACAGGGAGTGTACGTTTTTTTACAGAAGTAGGTTTGTTGTCTAGATTGTACGACACGATTTGGTTCACGGTTACTTTCTTATATTCAAAAAATGCATGACCTGTTTTTGAAATGGAATTTATCACCAGTGGGCCAGGAGACTTGTCCACAATAGCAGGAAACTAAATAATCTGGGTATTCAAAAAAACAACAGCAGGCAGTTCACAAAACAATTCACACAGGTTCAGCCGAGTAAGTGCAACTAAAATTTGGTCCTTGGATGTAGATGGCCTTGCCATTTATTTGATTGCTCTGTCCAAGGTTCTGCGGCGACCTTGTCAAGCCAACCATCGTTCACCGTTCAGGTGACCTTTTTCTAGGATGCCCCAAAGCGGGCCTCTCATTCTGCAAGCAATCGTTCCAAAGCAGATTACAGGGAATACTGTTTACTCATCACCTGATTACGTCTGTCGCTTTTAATGAAGTGAAGGCGATCTTCTCTGAAAAAACCGAGAAGCACTGTACAGATGTTTTATCTATACTGAGAGTCATCAGCATCGTGCATCTCCCTAAACTCAAGGGAGTCTCGAGCCCACAACATTAACACGGCCACAAGTAGTTGATCTGTAGCGTGATTAATTCGTGACCGAATGGTCAATTGGTCAGACTGCTAGTCGGAATATCGCGGTTTAGAGTCTCTCTGAAGTTTCGTGAAGTGCTCACTGCTGATGATTTCTAATCAGAATGAAACAGCTGTGCAACTCTTCCAAGCTTCTCAGCAAAGATTAACTCCACTTGTAGAACGTAATCTCCAATCAAAATTCATGTCATGTTGATGCAGGAAATTTAGCACGCACGAGACAATATCGGAAGTTGAATTTGGTTATCCAGATACCCGGATTACTCCCACTACTGAACTGAGACTTTGGCTTTGAGTATTTGAGTCATGCTGAATTACGTTTGTCGTCATTTTCCAAAGGACTTCGAAGTGCAGATTTTATCCTATAATCACCCGTTAGCTAATTATTGACCACTCTTTGAAATAGTGTGACAAGTGTTGCCTTGATACACTGATTGTTAGTTAGTTCAACTTGGCAATCGAATCAGTCCAGTTTTCGGGATTTATGCGTTTTCCACCTCCGGAGAGGATCACTTAAAATGTCTGTTGTATTCTCTGATGCATTTGGGATGCATACTTTCTCGCAAATACTCTTAGTTAAGGGTTTTCTGAGATGCCAGATTATAGTTGCGCAGCGTCGTTCTACCTGGCGCTCTACAAGTGCTTCAGCGAGTTAAAAAAGAGCCTGCAGCATATTTGCTCTGAAACGTACCATCCGCGTCATTCTCACGCTCCATTTTGAACAAGTACCGACGAACAAGTCGTTGCATAATATCGGAATGTGAGGTTTCTTGAACCACCAAGTCTTTCTCCTTCACAACTTTGTCTCGCCGAACCTGGAATGGAAAAAATTATGTAGCTAGAGACGGACTTTCACATCCATACACACACAGTTCTACTTAGAGGTCAAAACAGCATATTCGCACGGTAGGAATAAGATAACGCTGGCTATGAGTCGTCTTGGGTCAATTATTTTGGTTAGTCCAAAGTAACCGTTGATGGGACCTGCAAAAGTGGCAGTTTTTCGTACCCCATTTCCACCTATTGAAACCTGAACTTTGTTCACGTAGCCGTGTTTCGGGGTTCAACTGTATATTTTATTTGCATACATCCGAAATCTTTTTATCACTTCGCCTTAACTAAAAAATCAGTAGACTTAGGTGAGAAGCCGGTTAAATGGACTTATTTCTAAGGGATGCGGACTTGCTGTAAAGCATCGTGCAGTTTGGCAGGCCATGGTCACATGCCTCAGCTTCGACAGAATACCCATTCTGTTAACGATAACAGCCAGTATTCCTTTGGTCGCTGGATAGTTCGACCACCTACCAGGTGTGTCGTCTTGACACATTCAGAAGTGTCAGTTTCTTTACGAGTGATCGTCCACTAAATGCCGTCGTTTGGCCTAGTGTGTCGTCATCCATACAAAATAGAGCTGCTGAAAGCCCACAAGGTTTCTGCAAGGCTTCAGCACAGGCCCTTTTTATCGTGACATATATTCGGCATCCAGCACCGTGTTGGCAGAAAGGACACCATTTCCACATATTCAATTTTCCTTCTTCACAGATCATTAGATTCATTTCATTAGCCCATTTCTTCACGGTCGCTTTATAGTCGTGTGAGGACTTTACAGACCATCTAAAAGTTTGTTTACATTTGTGCTACTCGAAATTCTAATCGAATCGAATCTGGAAAGTAAGTGTACGACTCCGGTCAATATTAATCATCAATCGTGATTGAACAAGTGTTGGTCAGGCACCAATATAGATCCCGGTCACGTACTTTTCTCGGGATCATTCCGAACTAATCTTCTGCTCTGGTTTAGCGTTAATTTCCGATTGTTGGAAGTAAGTATGTCCACAATTAAGACGTATGCTTAATAAAGGTTTTTCCCAAAAAAGCAAATCCGCCAAATTCTGCCTCATTGCATGCACCAGCCAGTCACTCAAATATGAAAGAATACTTGTGGAAACAGTAGATGCACCGGTGAATTTGAACGGTTTTGGTTTTTATACAAGCGCTCGTGCTACACGCTTGATGTAGTGG
The DNA here is from genome assembly GCA_004794785.1 of Opisthorchis felineus. Taxonomy (NCBI): domain Eukaryota; kingdom Metazoa; phylum Platyhelminthes; class Trematoda; order Opisthorchiida; family Opisthorchiidae; genus Opisthorchis; species Opisthorchis felineus. Next base: position 242,506 of record SJOL01008747.1, read on the forward strand.
CATTCTGGGATATTCAACTGTTGCAGAGTTGGACTGAAGCACAGAAGTTAGACTACCTATCCCAGAGTTAAGCAATGGCATTCGTTAGACCCGACTGGGATCACTTACTTGAACGTCTTTCGATCTTAATAGCCACGATGACGTCACAAGTATTCTGCACTGAACTGATATAATTTGCCTCCTAGAAAGAACAGAATGCCTTCAGGCTGCCCATCAATTTCGGTGTTCTTCAAGAACCATTCGGTTCCACTTATTTTTTTCGACTCTTGAATTGTTACAGGCACATCGATCACGTGCTTGTCAGTGGTTCCGTGACTAGCGCTCAAGCCATTATTTAGTTCTACAGCCACTTCAGTGGACTCTTGACATTGTCTTCTTGGAAAGAACGTGCCTGGTGGTGCGTTTCGGTCCTTTTCAGGATCTTGACAACAAACCCTTGATGATATGCAGGACATTTTTTTACGATTCCTACATCCTAAAATCTTATTTTTTCTCACACACATGCGTCATTCTAGCTCAGACTTTTTTATTGTAAAATTTGCAATCAGTAACTAAATGTGTTTTCAATCCTTCTTAAATGGCTGAAGCATTTATTCTTTCTGTGCCTACTGGTTTCTTAGTTTGTATTCGCACATAGTCTTCCACATTGGCTTTATTGTTACTCGGCTTTTGGGAAATGAAGACTTTGAGCTGATTTTCCAAACCCTTAACCTGGCATTCAAGAATAACAGTTACATGATGACTGTCACGGGTGTGTTTATTGTTACTAAATATCTTATGGCCGGTATCAATTTCTTCCAGAAAATCTAGTGGATTCTACGGGCTCTTTGAAAGTTATTTCACTGAAGTCTAGTTCAGCATCTAACAAATGTTCCAAGTTTATGGCTTTTTGCCCAATGTTCTTACATTTGTAGCCACAGTGTACACCATTCGGCTCCCTTGAATGTGAATCTTGGATTCCTTAATTTTGAACCTATTGGATGGTTTCTATACAGCAAGTGAGGGCTATTTCAATGATGTTTTCCAGTTCGTATTAACATTTACTGACGACTTCCCATTCTACTCTCAGGCTGGGGCTTGTCTTAACCGGATAGAAATGGGGACTAATATCTGTCCCATTCAGTACTTTCAAGAAACTGAAGACGGCCTCAGCTGGTGTGACAAGCGTGAATCCTTTTGTTTTCCTTTCAAGGCAGCCCATGGTTTTATCAACTCATGGCAACGAATGACGAATATCTGGATACAGGCTTCGCAACCTTAGTAAAGCGGCGGTAGTTCTAATTTGGTGATTTTTATGCTAAAATGGCAGTTAAAACCAGCGTTACCTATACAACACTTATACACAGGAACATTTTTTTTTTCATTTCCTTGTGTGGTCCTTCAAGACGAACTACCAATCGTAGTGTCGGTTGGCTGTTTATTCCAGGTTGCACATGATTCAGTTCAAGATAAGCGCATGCTGACATCCGAAAGCGCTACACTACTTTATTCCAGCAAAATTCCGCATTCCGAAATTTGGGTGCTTTTTGAATGTCAGTCATTCTTCCATTGAAGGTAAGTACAAGTGTCTTATCAGTTTAAGGACTGAGTAGATTGGCGCAACTGACGGGTCACTGAGATATGATGTGTACTTCAAGATACTGAATTTCATACTATTTCTACAAGTTGCCATTGGTGAACATGGGCGGCATATCCAGAACTGTTTTTTTCGTTCTGCTCCTTCCGGTGCACATGTTGGTCTGGTCAGCTTGCTATCACCGAGTGGTGGAGATCTCGTGGAATATACGAACGAAGAGATTGCTCAAATACAGGTCCATGGCCTCAAAACTGAGTTGGTGACTTCATAAAGGAAACTACTCACAAGGTTGCTGAAAACCCTTCGACAGCCCACAACCGGTTTCACCCTTCTTGGGGCTAATCAGGTGGGCGCACTCCCCGAGTTTCCGTCAACCTTATGTTCTACCTGAACCCAAATTGGACCGAGTTCAACAAATACACTCATTTGCGACATGAGGCGGCCCGTGTGCAGCACATTCAGTTGAAGGATATCATGAACGAGAGATTCAGTTGAGTCTCTCGTGAAAACCAAATTGATTTGCAAATGAGTGTATTTGTCGAGTTGGTGGCTTCTTTGGGAAAGAAACGGAAGGGAATACAAGAAATGACCCATGAACTTTGCGGAAAACTCGGTCAGAAGTTTAAAACAAAGAAACGCCAGACGGTTTGTCCTGAATATGGTAGCTTATGGTGGTCCTGAAAGTTTCTCTCGCTCACTTTTAACTTTCGTTGTTTCACGCTGTTCGTCGGAGCACTACTCTTGTTAATTTTCCGAGTAGATTTTGATGGAATTTACCACTCGGCGATTGAAAATCATTCAATTTTCCGAGCAACAAATTGTAATGCATCGCAGCCTGTGGCTCCCATCTTACTTTTTGCTGACTGCGGAGCGTGAAAACAGAAGTTTTCCGACGGTCAAAAGCGTTTTTGATGATGCCAAATTGCCCTGAGAGAGGGCGGATTGGAAAAGTTAGTCTGGTGCTTTTCACACTGTGGTCGCATCGTAGACGCAGGTCTTACCTTCTACAGTTGAAATACGTATAAAAAACAACAGGATGATTTGGCTTTAAACGTACTTGTGGCAAAACAGGGAGTTAATCATCAGTCTCCGAGCTTTTGGGTTAGGCCACCCACATGCAGCAAAACGGGGAAGATATTTTGGGGCTTTAGACCAGGACAGATTCTGTTAGATAAACCCCACCACATTCGGTTACCCGCTGACAGTCAAATGGTAGAATGAAGGCTGAGTGACTTAAACCAGTCCAAATATGCAGCCTGAAATTTGGGAAAACAAATCAATGCGCAGAACAGCACGTGAACACGAAGACAGATTGAGCTAGCATGAGCATCACTCGACTGATAAAACTGGAGACTTGGAAAGTCAGAAGAATATCTGATGAGAAGGCCACTGACAGACATGACTGATGGGTTCTCAATAGACTACCTAACGACTAGAATAAGGTACAAAAATTTTTTTGTTTGCAGCTTGAGTAAAATTGTAAGCACGGATGCCATTACTCCCATTCGAAAAATATCAAGAGAACGAAGATAGATTAGACTGTCAAGCTCAGCAAGCAATTCAACCAACAAACTCCCAATTAGCTCACACAATTATCATGCGAGGGAGGAAGGAACCAAAACCACTTACATCTTCACGTGTTGCATTTGTTATTCTTTCATCACCGATAGTTATTTTTCCCTACAAGCCCGCCCATTCACTAATCCAATTCAAACAAAATTATTGCTTTGTAAGTGTGTACTAGAAATGAAGAAATTGGGACCAACTTTTAAGAGCATTAATTTTATGCTAGGAATTTGACTCAATGCATTGCCCGCTCTACGCGGAAAAAACAATTACGTCACCCACTGTTTTCTGAATATTGGCTGTGGGGGTGGGAAGATATTATTAGAGGTAAAAATCTTTTAGTCTAATAGATTTTATTTGTGGGCGGTCAGTAGATGTCAAGTGCTCTTCAGCAGTCTTTAACACAGCGCTGAGAGAAGGAAAAAGGGGTTTGGCGTGATAAGCACACTTTCGAGAAAGCATAGAAAATCGCATATCAACACAGAAACGACGATTTGTCTTTTCTTCAGTATTCGGTACGGACTTACTTTTACAAATGCAGTGCTCCTTGTGTTTCCATTGAAAAATCGAGAGTCGTCGTTGAAAAAATTCCTAATGAACCTCAGTGCGTTGGTTAGGCTATGGGGTGTGGGAAGTACGTTGAAAGGGACGGGCAATGTACTCCCGTTGTCAATGTAGTTCAGCCACAGTTGCGTCCTTGCAAATTTCCATTCTACATCACAGTCTTCCTGGCAGCGTGGAAATCAAAGACAAAAATACAGTTGATGAGCGAATTGTACTGTGATGAAAACAGAGACAGTCGATTGCAAATTTACCTACGTACTGGCCTATGGATGAGCATTGAACGAATAAACCGGAGTCAGTCAGCTTTTATTAAAAAAATGATGTGATGCGAAAGATGGTGAAATTATTTCGCTTTGGATTATATCGGTTTTAGCTGTGTTTTTTGTGTTTGCAGATGATCCTCTCCGAAGACCAAAAGGGTGGCCAACAGAACACTTTATGCTCTTCTCTAAAGAACAACGAAAAATATCTTGATTACGATTGTAAACCGTGAAAATGTATATTTTTTTAATGTATGCGGTACACGGTTACTAATAACCTAATGCAGTTCGTACAACAGAATTGTTCATGTCTGTTAATGAAGGAATCGATGGTTGATTCTTCTTATTGTTTCATAAGTGGAAGTTGCTTTGGATCAATTCTACATCAGACTTCTTGAAGGACACTGCTGATTGCTCAAACTCAGAAAGCAACTATGTATGAATCAAGTTAAGATCGGATCCTTCCTGACTGTGTTTGCCCTCTACTGAGTCGAGGAGCATCTCCATCGCCGAAAATGTGAATTCTCAGACATATATTTTTGTTCTGGCTAGGACTATAGTTCCGGTGCTAGCGTCCATTGTGAAAAACACACCACCTTTACAAACAAAATCACCAACAACTCAGAACTAAATTTGTGTCCTTACAGTGATTTCCCTAGCAACGTACTTCTTGCGGGACATTAGCGTGCAGCTACATGTTAATGCAATATGCGTAGCCCTGCGAAAAGCTGAGCTTCACGGTCTGGTATGCGATTCAAACCTGCAGAGTGTAGAGTGCTGCTGCAAGACTGGGCGGGCTCGAACCCAATACTCAGGTTGATATGTGATTCAATTTAGGCAGTAGACAAATTGGTATACCTGGGAAACTGTATCAGTCCCGGTGGTCTAACCAAAGATGATATGTCCATCCGGAATGGGAAGGTCCGAGAAACTTTCATGAACCTATATCACCTGTGGTACAGGAGTGGTATTATCTCATCTGTCAAGGATCCAGTTTACAATTCTGCGATGCGCTCCGCATTATTGACCAGGTCAGAAGTGGGAACATCGGATCTGTAGTGCTGAAGTAGACTGAACGGCTTTTATAAGAAATAGCTCCCTCCCTTAAATGAACTGATCACACTCCATAGGTTGCGCTGGCTTGGTCAGGTGTTCCGTACGCCAGTCGACCAACTTCCTTGAAGAGCCTTTTTCGCACCTTTCGCGCAGGGTGGAAACGAGCCATAGGAGGTCAAACAATGGCTCCCAGTGAAGTATGAAAGCCATTACCAGCAAACACATCCGCACTGGCCATTTCCGTCTCCCTGGACGGGGACATTGAGACGGACCACGTTTACCAGCTTCAGCATTTTCTTTATTTTCAATCGGAATATAATATTAGTGGGAAGCAGCCTACCAACAAATTATTTTTGAACTCAGGCTGTTGATAGCAGTATGTGTCATTCCTATGGTCGAATATATGTAACCAGTGCAGTAAATATATCGTTTATGCCTACTAGGGTGCACCAAATCAATCCTTTTAAGGGACAACATTCCTTCCTTAGAAACTTCGCCAGGATTTCGTAAAACCAGTCTATCCAAAAGCGGAACTGTCCTCAGAATCTATACTTCCCACCATTATTTTCTCCATACATCTTAGTGCATTCCAGTTAAGCGCCTTCCTTTATTAACGGCCTCAGAGTATGTGAACTTGATGCATGTCATTGGCGAAAGCCAGAATAGTTCTTTGTCCAGACGTAACACACTACTCATAAGTTTGCAGAAAACTTCTCGACAGAACACCACTGACTTTGCTCTTCGTGAGGTTCATCGGATAGGAGCAGCCTCCAAGTTTCTGTCAACTTTACGTTCTGTTGGATCGAAATTGGATAGATGTTACCAAATACTCTCAGCTGCAACGAACTTGGTTTTGACAACAGACTCATCTGAACTCAGCTGGATGTTTCGTTTATGATGGCCGACATCTCTCCAATTTGGGCTCTAGTAGAACAAATGGCTGACAAAAATTCGAGGACGGATGAGCCCCAAGAAATGAAAAACCCTCGTGGGCTGTCGAAGTTTTTTTGAGCAGTCTTATGAGTAGTGCGTTGTGTACTGTACCGTACTGTACCGACTGAAACATGAGGTGGCCTGGAGCAGAATATTCAGTTGAAGGGGACCATCATAAATGAGTGATTCAACTGGATTCACTTGGGGCTCCTGTCAAAACTGAATTCGTGTGCAAAAAACGGACTGATTTACTTCTGTATACCTGTAACTATCAAAGCGTCATCCGCATCTAGATTGCCAATAGACGTCAGCAGCCAAACGATAAATAGGTAGCGTATTGTGCTTGGAAGGTGCCGTATGTGTGCATGAATTCACGTAATTTGCATTTATGTTCGAACAGGTGCATTGTTTCTCACGGAATTATCCGAGTGTCCACTTCAAAATGATCCATAATGCACGAAAAGCTTGCGGGAATTTCTTATGAGTACTAAATTCCCTACGAATATTCCGGTTAAAATCCATTATTTGACGTTAAAATATGCCGAAGTAAAACAACACTGGACCCGAAAGAAATGATAAATTTACAGAGGATTCAACATCGGAAAAAGAACATATAACTGTACGATTAATTTATCTTGATGGAATGCATTCAAAAACATTCGGTATGACCTTCCTTACTGAACAACAGGTTATGACAGCCGGCATGAATCAGGGCATTTGACACATCAATTCCTATGTGATGCAGTTCAACGGACACTCCGTATTAAAGCCGATGAGTCATTTATCTGGCTTCATACACTGTCAAATTCTAACTTCAATTTATTTTGATTCGCCAACTTATACTTTTTCCCTCGCATTGCGTGACTTAGCCTCTCTTGAATTGCAGTAGAGCAACATATCTCTGTATGTTTTGTCTCCAAAAAAACATAAAGTCACAAAATATGTTTACACAGAAATGCAACCTTCAAACAATTATTCAAACCGAAAGGGATATGACTTGTAAAGAAACCTTGGACTTCACTATCCAGATAGCAAAAGAGAAAAGGGCCGAATCATTTGAAAACATTCATCCATGATTTATTGCTAACCTCAAAATTATCAGTGTATCATAACAGGTTTGTTTCTGCTGGGGTTTGAATAAACATCATAGATTTATTAATCGAACTAAGAAGGGCTAATAAGCTCAACTTTTTAAATAACATGGAAACTAAATTGCCCTATGTTTACTGTATTTTACTGTGTGAAAAGGATGTTGGGAAGGTTTTGCAAGGCACAAAAACTATAGCAGACCACGTAGAATAAGGTTAGTTATGATTTATTTTTAGAAAGGCCGATTACTGTAGCAACGGCGTTGATTTCAAATCCATTCACGGGAAAGGCAGATCACACGAGTGCAGATAAGTTAAGATTTCCCGATGAGGATTAGTGTCAAAGATTTTTAAACGAATGGACACTCGATTAGACAAAAATGTAAATTGTGTAACACCCCAGTTCTGCCATTCTAGGCCATCTACTTCGTATTATTTAAGATGCTATGAATAGCCAGTGGAAAGAGCATGGATGCCACATTAGTCTACCGGTTACCGCTTCACTAACCTCATTTCTAGCCTCGTTAAGTTCCAAAAGATATGTGTTCGGTTGGGGGATATGTTATCTGCTCAAAATAGATTGATATAACCAGTTTGTTCCACTTTCCATATAATCCATTGGTAGACGGTAGAATTAGCCGAGAAGGACTACGGAAGGGTCACCAATATGTACAGGAAATAATCACCAAGAAAATGAGGGAGTTGTTCTATCAGATTGCATTCAGCCGTCTACTGCCGAGACGCTAAACATAGACACCACACAACATCCGGCGGGTCTGAAACGTCAGCACGACAAACAGATATGGTGGGTGAGAGGAGTATCGAACTTGGTTTGAAGGTGAGAAAGGAAGTATAACATTTTACTACTGGGTGTGTAGATAAATAGATACAGGTGAAAAAATACCGATAATTTCCGTTTTGAAAGAAGGGGGAACACATGGTTACCAGAGAATGTTATCCATGTAGATTTAAAAGCACATCAAAACCTAATTTAGTATTGCTGCTCAACAGGAATTTGAAAAGGATGCTGAGTTTGAACACAAATATCAGGAAGTATTTCCGTTGGTGTAAAGTTGGAAGTGGTAACAGTGCTTACCTTACCAAAGCAACTACCTTAAATTTGCAACTGATCACGTGACTAATGCTATTTTGCTATGGTAGGTAGGTGAAAATTGCACAAAAATCCATGACTACAAAATGCTCACGTTACTAGTACTCGCAATAGTAATTAGTGTTTGCGTGTGAAAGTTGACGAATATATCTGGTTGTTTGGACACTTTGAGAATTAGTACAAGTTCATGGGGTATTGTCTTTTGCAACCAAACGAATACACGAAGATACAGTTATTCAGTGGTCTTGAAATTCACAAATTTTTGGAACACTGCAGTAGAGTAACACAACCATACTAGTACATTCGTTTATATAATATTTATCAATGAGATGGAATTTCGAGTCGAATTGATTTTTTGGATCGTTTGTAAATGCACGTAAATATGCATTTTATTGGCCATCCAAGTCCTCCCCACACACCCACTAACAAGGCTTGCTTCTGAGACCACGTAGACTGATTTATAAGACTGCACATAGAATATCGACATTCCCTAGCAAATATCCCCCACCTCTTGAGTTAAGAACAATCAAATTGGGTTGATTTAAGAGTGTGCGCCCGGGAATGAATTTGGTGCGCCAAAGGTTCGACCAATGACCAAGGTTGTGCAAGAATCGACGGAAAAGGTCGATATAATGGAATCGGTGGACTAACCTGGATGCTTTCAAAGGAGTGACTCATCATTGCGATTAGCATATTGACCAGCACAATGATGATGATCCCGTGGTAGACAGCAAAAAGTAACATGCCCACACCATCGACGATTTTTGTGGAATCGGCTTTGTCGATATCATCAACGGTATGCGGGACTCCACCATCGCCTGGTAGTACATCTGCCAGGGAACAATATGGAAAATTTGCCAAAACTTTGGTGAAGCATGGTTTTGAAAGTGGAAGTTGGCAAACTCGCACGGCTTTTCACAAGTGGCGTGAATTATTTACATAAATATAATGTATTGATCGGGGTAGCAACTGTGGGATCCAAAGTTATTTGGGCATGGATTGTAGTTAAAACACCGGTGAAAAGAGAAATCGATGATGAATTCCCGATTCAAACTTGAAAATGTCCCTACGAAATTTTCCCTGTCAAAATCGATGGATTGCTTGGCTAAGGATTCGCTTTTGAAGCTGATTTGACAAGCTCCACACATTTCTCCTAGTACCTGAAAGTAAAACGTGATTTTCAGAGCGCGCCTAATCAACGGAAGTGAAGTGAAATCAATGAACCTTTGGGTTTTCCACATAGCGGCTTGTCTGATGATCACATAAAAATGATTGCCCGTAAATACACTTACACGTACCTAGTATCGCCAAATAACAAATGGACGTTTCCCAAGTTTTCAAGGAAATGGACAACTACGACTTGATTCGATACGTTTCCTTGAATGACTTCTTTACAAAGAACTCCCAGTTATTCAAAACCGCATTTGGCATTGGCCGGACCATGTCACAGTCTTGACATTATTTGTGGTAACTTCGAAAGCTGGGGTGCAATTACGGAAACCGGCTTCATCCTCGAGTTTTAGACCCCACGATTTCCATGTTTTTGAAGACTACAGAGAATTAAAATAACTTGATGGATGCTAGATGTTGCCATCATTCCCAAATAGCATCTCCAAATTGTGATCATAGATTGGTTTCGCGGACAGGACGAAATCCTGTTTGGTAGCCATCAAGTCAAATATAGAATCGACTGTGAATATACATCCATATCAACGGCAATATGGAAACTGCTGGGTGACAAACAACTCGGGTCACTTTGAAAGTCAGTCAAATATTCCAAGTCAGTGACTATTTCTGGACATTTTGGTCACTTTTCGGACATAGCTGGCTCAGATATTGGAATGACGAGGTGTTGCCTGGGTGCTGCTCTTCTGCCGGATTCCACTCTGCATTATCGATACGTTTGTACCGTCAGAATGGTTAGGTTAACAGTCTGGTTTTTGTACGTATCATGGGTCTTTTGGCATTTCAACTTGCAAGCTGTTCACCAGTTCATCAATAATGCTAGCCTTACTGACAGGACGAAATCTCTGTTGAAAAGTACGAAATCTCACACTATGACCGGGGTCTGGCTGGTTTCTAGCAGCCAGAATGTAGCTAAAAATACTTTTCCGTTTTTGCGGAGGCCGGCAACTTTTTCACTCTGGAAGTCAGACACTGAATTTCACTCAGTTAGACGTTTGTGATGCGAATAGTAGGACAGGCAATCTAATGCCTATTTTGTTCTACAAGCAGTCTCGAAAATAAATGCGCGTACGGTTTGTGACGCTTTTTAAGAGCTAGCGGAATCGGTCTTCATTTAAAAGGAACACAGTAAGAAAAATCTTTCGCTAATACTCCATTCTGAAAGCGACTAACTCTTACAACAAAGCCAATCTAAACAGCATTCTAGCAACCATCTAGGTGCTTTCAATGGCTTAGTGGTATCGATAAACATAACGGTTTTGGTACTGCATTTTCCCCATCTGTCGCCTTTCAAACTTGCCTCAGAGAACGCATGACAAATGACCGTCTTGGTTTTGTATGTATCAGTGGAACTTATGGCAGGTATCCGAAGAACAGCGTAACTGCAATGTGGCATTTTTAGGACCTGTTTCAACGGAGCTTATGTTAACCTATTTTGGGTTAGTAAATGCGAAATGTAAACTCTATGCAGCTGAAAAACTGGGCTCATTTTAGATGAAGCCATAGAACAAACGGATGTCTTTTTGATTGGACATCCATTTTTCCAATTCGGCACAGTTCTTCAGGTAAAATTCGTGGAAGAATCTCCATTGAAATAAAGGCATAGCTCCGTCTGTCTATCTCTGCCTGCTCACTCTAAAACGAACTGCAGCTGTGAATCTGTCAAACTTGTTTGTGTGCTATCGCCAGTGTTCATTAACGACGGACTAAAAGCTCAAATAAAAGCTAAGTTAGTGGGTTTATTTCTGCTGGGTTTCTGTTATGTAGTCACTTTGGATTGAAAGCATGTATGATGAGGAGGCCATACTGCAGTTGCGTAATTACTAAAGACCGTTTGTTTGTACTTCCAGCCTTTGTGAAAGTGAAAAAATGGTACGGCTATATTGTGCTTTCTAGTGAACCAGCCCCAGGTGCGGGTGGACCACAATATCATCAGTGACCCATTTTCAGGGCAGATCATTTTCCCTAGTCTCTTCTTATATACCCCTGCACATCCGTAACATATCTTTGACGTTCATTACACATTATGTGTGTAGTTGAAATGTGCCACCTGGCCATTCAAAACCACTTTCTTCTATGCTTGCCTGTCAACCAGAAACGAAGACAAGCCGCGAACATTGCCTAAACATGTCTGCCGCAAACCCAGTCAGCCATATTCAAGTATTGGAAGCTCAGAGACGAATTCAATGCGGTTGCAACCATGATACAAATCGATGTGTTGTGGGGCTTTGAGTGCTAATGAAATAACATGTGGAGGGTCAAATAAATAGGGAGATAAAAGTAAGTAGTTAAATTATTCAAATTGTTCGTGGAGCAGGTCCTAAAATTTTGTTGTAATGGAACCAGCAATATGCAAAATGCCTTCTTGACTTTTGTCTATGATCGACTACACAACTGAGTTGATTAGGTCAGCCAAAATGCAGCTATTTTTACTGCGATTATGTGATAGAAACGCGGATTATGAATACAAACCCACCATCCTCCTAAATGCGGATGTATTGATTTACCTTGGCGCATTCCACCCCATCTTCCTAGCCAGTTTCCTCCAATTACTTGAATCTAACTGGGGGGGAAATGGCCTGAAACCGCTCTAATGATTTACCAACAATATATAACGTAAGGTTGACCGAAACACGGGGATAGCGCCTATCTTTTGAGCCGCAGTAAGTGTAAAACCAGTCGTGGACTGTCGGACGGTTTCATCAACTCTAAGAGTAGTGTGTTCCGTTAAGAATGACTGTCTCCTCTCTAAGAAGATGGCTGACCGTGAATGTGATAGCTGCATAAGTGTTAACCTCTCAGTCCACCAAGGCTTGAAGGATGCTGGAAACCAGTCGTTTCATAATGGTTCTCAATATCTTGACCTCAGAGAAACAAACAAAATTTGGACGGGATGGGAGCCAACACTACCATATTTTTGTGCTCCAACATGTGTTACTCAAAATGACTCAAATTCATAATTCTCCTTAGCTTCCGATGTCCGTTAGATTATGTTAATCTTTACGTTATTCTGAACACGACTTCTCAGGTAGTAAACCTAGTCTTTCTTCTGAACTTCTGTCAGAGCTTGCGATGATGCATCAAGAGCTGTCCGTGTAAAAATGGTACCCGACGAGAGTATCCAGTCTCTTCGATTAGTCCTGGACGAACTAATCAGACAAAGACCAATAAATCTTCCAACCTCTGATGTTGGGAGCATTGCCGATGACAACCCTATTGATACAGGGTATGCAGGCAACATGATTCTGTTCGTTGAGGACAGACGGAATGCACAGGCGCAGTAAGAAAAAATGACAATCTCCGTAGACGAGGCCCGGAAAATGAAGCAGCATATAAGGGTTTGTGGCTCGTAGCTACCTTAGCCTTTTGCTACTCTGGGGGGTTGTGGATACTCGTAAGTGTCTCACAAATTGCAATATCTGTGTGAATCTCTGTCAAGTGAATTAATTTGACCGGATTTGCAAGCTCAAATCATGTTCACAAGTGAGAGTCATCCGCATGCTCCAAAAGATATATCACGGCCTACATGTTTTGGGTCATAGTAAGGCCGCGTTGCTGGGCAGTGACGATTTGTGGCCTGTGTTGGCGAAGGATCCGATGAGTTTTCAGGTCTTCAGATGTGCGACCGGATGTTCTTCTAAATAAGTTGTCCCAAAGTGAAGCTCGCTTCAATGAAATCCACCAGGGACTCTTTACGGAGAATCCCCGCATGTTCATTTTAACTTAAAATGTGGTTGGTCGTTCAGGTATACCGTAGCAACTTAGTCACCTAATTATTAGTCTCTGCAATACTGCGTTTAGATTCAGCCACTTCTGATGGGCGGTTTTGGTCATTACTAATGATTAACCTATGACTGACCTATTAAGCCTAGATAACCTCTGATAAACCGTGCACTGTACTCCAAAGTGTATCCCAATCTTTGGTGGATACTTAAATTCATCGACTGAGTAATCATTTTGGCCGCATTGAAACTGCATTTTTGCAGCCTCTAACTGAATTGTTGCTCATTGACGACAAATAATCAAGTTTTCCCTTGCCAGCAATCCACAAGGACATCTGTGTGACAGCTAGCAAAGGTGCGTTAACGATATAGTGGGATGACTCTTCAATGACTCTTCAATGACTCTTCAACCTCGTGTCCCGGTCCTGCCATAGTAGACACTCCGTCTGCAGATGATTCATACAGGGATTTCGTGGTCAGAAACTCAGTTAGTTTACCGTTACATGTTAGTTTTGAAACCTTTTTTCCTCTTGCCAATCAATTACCGTATCTTGTATGTTAGGTTGATTGTGCCTATTTTATTACACCACCTGGTCACACATGATTTCGTACGAATGTAATTAACTATTGGACGCGCACATCTGCGTACACGCGTCGTACCATGTTCTATTGGCGATAAAGATCACGCAACTTCTGGTGCGATAAAAAGCCGAACTAAACTGTCATCTTACTTCTGGCAGTGTTTCTTAGGGTTTCTTATCGCAGTGGAATAGCCTAAGGCTTTGAAGCAGGCCTGTACGGTAATTTTGGGTCGACCTACTTATTTCAGGGACTGTTTATTCAGTTTTTTCGATGAATAAAGCAGCTCTGAAAACGGAATTCCTGAACTACATATAGTGCATAACTTCCAGAAACCAATATGAGATTGACCAGCCAGATGAAAGTGCATTTCCACTAAAATATCACGATATCCCTTAGTATCTTACTCCTGACGTATGCAGGACGCAGTTGTGCGAATAAAGTTCTGGTTGGCACGCAGATCTTGCGTGAGAGTGTGGGAAACTAGACTGTTTTATAAAAACACTTTCTCATATTCCAAAAGTGTACATTTTTTGAGTTGCAAACGATAAGTGTGGAAAGAATATATGATGCGTTATCTTCAGGAAAACCTTCTGGCTTTGGCCTGAGGACGACCAATATTATAGCAACTACGTAGCACGCTGAATGGTTGATAATGTAATATTTCAATTTATCTGATTACTGAATTTAAAATGTGGCGTCGTCCTATTCGCTTGTGGGTTTCGGGGGGCTACTGAACAACTTGATCAAATTGAAATCTAGTAGATTTTAGAGAGTAATTTCTCCGGAATTGGGAATATTTGGGAATATTTAAACTTTCCGCCTCATATCTCTGTCCACAGCTGGTTGCATGGTTCGTGTCAAGAATTGAAGCTAAGAATTTATTAGATAAGACCAATATTGACCAGTTTCAGACATTTTCATGGAAGTCAGTGGCGAGTGCTTCAACAATGTTTTGCCCCACTACGGTAGAGAGAGGACCTTTTTATCTATTCTTCTCAATGAGCTTGACAGTTATCCATCCACACTCGGCTGGCCGAAATGAAAACAAGAATATAAGTAAGCTCTGATGAGCATACTGTCTTTACGGTTCGACGGAACTTGGAAATATCGTTATCTTATGCGCTATGCACCGCATAGTTTGGTATTTCAATTTACATAAAGCTGGGCTTAGAAAAGACTCTGAAGAGCAAAACAACTATTTGAAGTTCCTGGGTTAACTGTTGTTATTTGTCGTGTTGTCACTTTGTCACAAAATATACTTTACACATACGAGTTCTTTTGCGTAAGTATGCAAAACAACTTTCACATTTATATTTGCGCACTGACGGTGGTTTTGAATGACCATGTGTATAGCCCTGTGGATGAATACGTAACCGTTCTCAATAGTCATGATAAACTTTAGCCAGCAAATAGTAGATAAAGATGCCTTTAGTCCATGGGGCAAAAACACGTCGTTCACTAAATGTTTATTAAATGATCACGGGTATAGCCCAGTCAATATGCAGAGCGCAGTGGTGCTACAGAGTTACCAGAGGACTGAAAAGAGTTACTTGATGAGTGCTTTTACGCTTGCTGCATTTTCACTCCCTGTGGTCCATGGGGTTTTTCATCAAAAACCTGCTAATCTTATGGCATAAACCTTTGGCTACGGTCAGCACTCCCACCATTACTTGAAAAGAGTATTGGTGTATTCATCCTTAAAGTTACTGTATTCGCCAGACAACTGATACTTTTCAGATTACACCACTCGTTCACTATGAAAATATGAAATAGCTTGATTCGGAAGCATTCGGCCGTGTAGTTGTGATGAAGTCTCCTATCACCTACATATATTTCGGATGAGACCAGTAAAGTAGAACATCGCTTTAAACTACGTTTTAGCTCTGCAAAATATGAAATATGAAAATAAGGGATTGGTAGATTTTTCGTCGGTGGAAAGGTTTACGCCCAATAAATGAACAAGGGTAGGCCCTTTAAACCCCTTCTACACGCAAGCATATTATTCGTTGTCACTTGTGGCTCTGCGTAAACGTGGCATCTGTAAGAAAGCTACCTCAAATTTTTGATCATTCACTATCGAACAGGAATCCAGGTACACATAATGCAATTCAGAATACACACGTTGTAGGACACTATCTAACAGCTGAATGGCGAGTGTTTTCATCTATGCCGGGCCCCGCCCTACTTTGCCCACAGGTAGTTTACTCACCGTATCAATGCACAATAAATTTTCAATGGTTGGCTGTCTCAGTGTCACTAGTGGGTTCCTCGTTCAACTACTGCATCAAGCCGGAGGTTGATGTCACTAGGGTAGCTAAATGGCGTTACTCATCAGTGATCCGTATTTGTCTTGTTCGAAATCAGGTTTTCTACCTATCGTTTGCATACTCCGTTGGTCAGTAATTTGTGCAGTATCGATTATTCAGGTTCTCGTACATGTACCCTATCGATGTGCTTAATTATCAAGGGCGTATATGAACTTCAAGGATTATCAATTATTGCATCGGAACGGACGGTCTCACTTCTTTGGGAGTTCAGACTTTTACCGCTAGGCGGGTGGGAGCATTTTCCTTTGAAATGTTTCTTACATTCATATAGGTTTCTGTTTTTCAAACATTGCTGTTTCAATAACGTATTAATCGGGTACTTCAAACTGGTCACGCAAGCTGTAAAAGATTCTTTCAGCATTGGGCGCCACTTCTTAACCAGAGTTGTATCTGATTCTACCCCACTCTGCCTTCACAATGTGGGTAAACAATTGCTAAAACTCGGATCACAAATTCCAGGCTCTGAAATTTCAATCCTAGTGAATCTCACAAACATGATTCTCTTTTATTACAATACGCCCACGACTGCCACATAAGAGAGTTGAACAACCAGGAAAAATTAACCGAAGTTTCCGTAGTTCGTTAGTCTCCGGCTGTCAGGCCGTTCATTATGTATGCATTTCAAGTAGGAAACCTACTAAGTTCACTCGAATGGGTAACGCTGCAATTTCGTCAAATAACGATTCCTCCGAGCTGACAGTACATAGTTGATATGTGTTTCCACTCGTGACTTTTACACACTTTGTAGACCAAACGGACAGTCATTAACTAACTAAAGCTATTCAGAATAGTGAGCTGGATGGTATTGATTTTTCCCGGTTTGAGTACATTGTCAGTCATTAAAAACACTCAAGTTGCGTGCGCAATAAGTAAAGAGTTTGATGCGCCACTGTGAAGTAACGGGAAATTTTGAAACACGAAACCAGCATATAAAACGCACAACTGTTTTAAGCGTGCGGAAATTCATCACAACGCTTACCGCACATCCAGAGGAGTGAAGTCAATGTGTTGTCTTCCTCCATGAAAAATAGCATTTAAATGTTCTGATCAGCAAATACACTACCAAGCGGTCATTCGTGTGATCTCTCTAAAGGCAGTCACCCGAGGGAGAATCCTCCCATTTACAATATGCAACCACATAGTGAAATTCTATTTCTCATGGTGGTTCACCGCTCACCAAAACATCTACTCTGACTACAATAGCTACAGAGAACGTCGGCCACAAAAGTCCAAGATATTTGATTCGTACGAAGGGACAGGCTTTCCTCACTACCTGGCTGTCTTTCAAAGCTGACGCGCCTCAATCATAACACAATTCATCTTCTCATAAAGGAAACTTTTCACAATGTTGCTGAAAACTCTTCGACAACCCACGACTAGTTTCGCCCTTTTTGGGGTTCATTCGGTACGCACAATCTCCGAGTTTCCGTCAACCTTATATTGAAGAATATCATAAACGAGAGATTCAGAAAACCAAATTGATTCTGTCAAAATTAGTCCAATTTGGGTTTAAGTAGAACATAAGGAGGTTGACGGAAACTCGGGGACTGCGCCTACCTGATGAGCCAGCCCAAAGAAGGGCGAAACCGGTCGTGGGCTGTCGAAGAGTTTTCAGCAACCTTGTGAGTAGTTTCCTGTATGAAAATATACTGCGATATCCCATATATCATACCAACTGAAACACGAGGCGGCCCGTGTGCAGCACATTCAGTTGAAGGATATCATGAACGAGAGATTCAGTTGAGTCTCTCGTGAAAACCAGATTGATTTGCAAATGAGCGTAATTGTCGGAAACAATTCATTTTCCTCACTTTGCATGACATATTTTTAAACACTCCCCACTGTATTTTATCTTTTAAAATTGACATCCAGTCATATTATTAATATATATTAAAAGAACCTCACCTAACTGGAATTGAAGTCTAATCATCTAACTTGTGGCAGTTTGTTTGCTGCACAATAGCATCCGCTTTTCACTTGGTGTCAATGACTGCTTTGCTGTCTAAAATGTAAAGCCTTTTCGCTATTACGAGGGTTAGTAATAGAGTGGTCCTGTCAAGTCTGTTTTCCCCAAATATAGACCCGCAGTTCAAAGCACTGAGTTGACCCAGTATGGCAAAGTTTGTCCTCGAATGAATGGGCAAAATGTCGAGCCTCCCAGAAAGGACTGGAAACGTCCTGTCATTTGGTCCCGACTTCTCGTCGACTGCATGACACACTATTTCCTTCTAGCTCTACAGGTGACCTCAAGTGCGTGATGACATTGGCAAGTGAACTTCAATAAGGGGTGGTCGCAGGCCTGGGTCACGAGATCTTTCTTTTTACAGAACGTTCCGAAAGGTTGCAGCTATTTTCGCTTCACTTGCTCAACTGTTCAAGAACTGGGCTCATCGTTTCAAGGTGGAAATCTACTTTAATTTTATCGAATTTTTCGCAGCCCCCGGCAATCGGTCAACCTGCACACGATAAAATTTGAGAATATCTTGTTTTCTGCGCCTACCAGTCTGATGCGACAGCGACTTTCACACAAGAACTTTTTAAGGACTAAAGTCATCATCAAGTCATACTATTCTGCAGATTCAAAACGGTTTGTTGTAGAATCGCCAGATTGTTCATTGGGGCTTTGTCAAATTAATTAAGAGGTCTAAAGTTAAGACGGACCTAGCCAGGTGTATTCTAACTGTAAGGAAATTGATGCTTTTGAATTGTGGTGAGGATGCCTCCATCCAGGCTGATTCGATCGAGGAATTTCGACGAGATAAATGAGCTCAGCTGCTTGTTGGATGTGGTAAGCTGAATGGCTCTGCGCCAGGCCATGTGATAATGATGAAATGCTAGTTGACAAGCGAGGCTGCGCAGGTTGCATGTCCTAAAACTAGCAATAATCATTACCTCGGACTCTTCACATGATAGCCTCTTCATCCTGATAAGCCCAAGACCTGTTCGCAGTGGATAGCCTCCAAGTAACACGTTGTGACGCTCTTAAGCACGCAACTGAAAAACTCGCAATACGGAAGCAATAATTCATTTTCTGTCATCTGAAGCTGCCTTTTTGGACTTATTCGTTCAACTTAAGCGTTTATGCCACCTACCAAGATAAGTCACGCCCTTCCCTCTGATGGAAGCAGATGACATAATTTGTCTTTCTCAGGCTGGAAACTGCAGTATGCCGAGACGCATGCGGATAGAGGAAACAAACATGCACGATTCGTCGCATCCGGTTGCGTTTGTCTAAATCAAGTGAAGTGATCCTACGACACAAAGGCGACTGTTCGTGGGAACCAAACTAGATCAGATATCTGGCGTTTATCAAGTTTGTTGGTCTATTTCGCTGACTAGACTAGATGAGATGATTGGATGACTTACGACTGCATGGGCCAGTGTACCGGCTGAAGTGTATGGGGGTGCGCATGCTAGGTTCGGCGATGTGAGAGCTGCGAAGTCAGAGTATACATTATGGTCGCCAAGGAAGTGGGCGAAGCACAACCGTCAAACCCGCCTAGTTGTGGCTGACTGCCCTAGCCCTAGGGTATATGAATTAATCTCACAGGGGTCACTGCGCACAGTAAATAATCTCTGCGCCCCGTCGAGCTTTTTGGTTGGCTTGGTAGTTTGGTTGGCGGTTGTTTAATCGATGGTAAGATTGCGATGTTTTCAGGCAAATTTTAACTAGACTGTCCAATTTCTCGAAGGCAGTAATGCTGCATCTATAAATGTGGGCACATTTTTCGTCTGAACAACGTTTTACTTCTTTCACGCCTCCAACTCAGAAGGCAGTACTACCATGCCCTAATGCAACCTTGAAATATTTTTTGCCTCCGTTAATAAAGTGTGCTTCTTTAAGTCCTTCGATTGTGTGATTTAACCTGAGGGACAAGGTTTTAGGCGGTGCAGTCCACCGGCTCACTGTAGCACTTGAGGTTGACAACCATGTAGCGTGACAGGTTAGCTTAAACTCAGCACCAATGTTAGCAAAATTGATATAGCAAGCTTCTTCATTTCGTGACCGATGGAGCAACAGAGGTCACTAAAATCCACTCTAGGAACGCAGGAATCCACATAATTTTATTAACTCCCATTTTGAATTACAGTAACAAAGTGAGTTAATTTTTGGCAACCAGCGATTGAGCAAGCAAATCTAACTGTGTGCTGATCGTACACAAAAGATGTGGCTGCTCGGAACCTTCCTTATAACCATTTTGGTGCCTGATGCGCTCCCTGCTAGAAAACAGATACAGAAACAGTGTTTTTAAAATTATTCTACGTAAATTATAACATTTCATCTGCGGTGAATTTGAAAGTTACCGGTCAATGTCATATTTGCCGTACAACCGGATGTACGGTCTGTTTTTTACACGTCACGCTTAACATTCACTTGCTAACATGGTGCGATCCGACAAAATTTCGAAGTATAGGCCTCCCACTACATTTGTAACACCTGTTATCATCATCTCACAATCTACACCCCCTTTTCTGTCCGAAGGGAATGCCGATCTAAACAGAAGGTGACGTGGGTGGACGCTGATCAAAATCTGTACAATTTCTAAGTGTATTTCAATGCATTCAAATTGCTAGAGGGTGATTTTTGGGAGTAAATCCAAAAGACCAGATTAGTCTAGCGCAGTAGTGCAAGAACATACCGGGCTTCTTGATCGGAAGATTTGTGATACTGATTTGCGAAAACATGGACCAGAACAAACTTTTGAGCGTTTGTGATAATCTGGAATGGAGAAGAAGTGGATATATGTCAAAACGCACTCATCAGGATGATTGCATCATCGCTGTAGCAAACATTTGGCTTTGAACGGCCTACTGGCCGAACGACTTCGAATGCAGAAGTTCGGATTGAAATTTATCGACAGCCACATATAGAGAGATTTCTGGTCAGGAATTTATAGGTAATGATCCAGCAGGTGGATTTGTTCAAATCCTCCAGTTTAGCCTATCTTTGTACACCCAGTTCGATATGTCAACAGTCGTTTGTCTGTAACTTTGTCTAGAATTTAATGGCATTCATTTTCCTCTGTGCTTCCTGGGGTTTCCGTTGCCTGAAATTAATCCATTTTTTCTGTCAAAGACATTCAACCGGTGCAGCCCTTGCTCTCATTTAACTTGTCTTCAACAGCACTGTGGCAAATACTGAAGTGTAATGGGCTCTTTCATGGGTGTCTTCCATATTTTGGTTTCCATGCGTGTTTCTTCTCGTCTAGTGTGCCCTGTGCATCCAACTTTCGTCATTATTGGAAGTGTTAATTTGTATGTTAGCCTCACGGTCACACCGGTACAAACCAAGGTGTAATTAAGACAGTAGTGTAGTGCGTTTTTGAACCTTAGGTTCATTTCTACTGTCTTCCCACAGCGTTCGTTATCTTAATCGGCACTGGCAGCAATATTTGGCCGGCATCTTGAGCAGAACTATCGATCCATAATGGCTGATCCAGTAGACGTCTGCACGCAGTCGGGAACGAATGGGATGTTACGTGCGAGCTGCTGACGCCAGTGTAAGCCTAACAGAATAATATGGGCGAGCAAACCCGTAGAGGCGTCTTCAGTGCCATGAGCCGGCCTAAGAGTGATGGCACTAGATTGAGCGTCAGGGCACGGTTTTTTTACACCAAGGCATTGATATCATCAGGCAAGTCCTCAGAGGTTCAGCCCGATTGCGCTGTTCCTTGGATAAGCTGCCATAACATTTCCTTATAGGGTGGCGGTTACCGCCCCATTTAGGTAGGAGAATGTGGTCAGGCAGCCTTCTGGTAGTCGAACTACAGATGGTGGTGGTGGCATGATAGTAGATTGGGCGGCTTGGTGGTAAATGCCCCATGCCATTAGGGAAGACGATCAAGCACAAGGTGTATACCCGTGGGACAGCAATGCGATAAACAGAACCGAGCCTGATAGCGGGCCAAGACATCACCGATGAGATTGAACAAAGGGATTTTGTAAACCTTGCGCACCATGAGCGCAACATAGAAAACAGGTGAACTTTAGCCAGGCATCTCGATTACAAGTGACTACTGGGCCCGGTTAATCACAATGTTTTGTAGGGTTACTGACGTTTTTCATGGAAAACCACTTAGATTCTAACAAACAAGTGCGCGAAAATCTCGTGGTACCCATTTTGATTTTTACAGCTATCATTCCGCATAGTCATGTCATGGCCTGCCCCACTCAGGGCTTTCACCAGCATAAAACCAGTGCATTTCGTGATTGATGGTTTGGCATGTGCATGTTCATTTGCTGTCCTACTGATTATACCTTACCACAAACTTCTTGCCAGTTCACTACGTGTTTGCGTGCAGACTAAAGTGCATTAATATGTTAGAAGAGTATTTTTATCTCGATGATACGTGGAGAGTGCTATCTGTGCATTCGTATACACTGAATGCAACGGGGTAGTGTGCAATTTCATGTATACACCCTGGAACTGGGCAAGAAAACACATGGGTTCCAATATAACACGTTAGCTTCATCTGATATATGGCTTATAGACGCTCGTCAGACTGTATATCATTAAAAACTAGTTGCCAAAATTTTTAACATAAAGATTTTGCTAAAAAGCGGTCTCAGTGTAGTGTGACGATGAAACGGATGACTTGTTGCGCTGTAGTAAAATGGTTCATCTACACTAGTGACCGAAACCTAATATGTCATTTAGTAGGCCACGTACGAAAGGTTATTTGAAACTATGAATTCTTGATTCGTGTAACACTAGCGTTTTGGTCAACATGTGTCTGGAGAGATTGTGAATCTTTCATAGTTGGTGTTTTTACATTTTGTGCGTATCCTTAGTTACGCGCAAAATGTGAAGAAATTTCCCAGTTCAAGTGATACTGGAATTGAGAGAATTTAACATGTAGTCATTACGTATCCTCTAATCAGGTGCGGAGGGCCCATGGAAAGCAAAAATACAGTCTTTTTTGCTTCTTGATGCGTTCAGATGCCTAGTGCTTGCTTATCAAGCACATGGCTACAGTGACAGATTCATATTCTGTTGTAGCACCGCCCTGAATCACACAGTTTTGCAAACTACGGGGCAGTTGGGGGGTATTGAGCAGGATTTTACAGAAAGCCTTTAGGAAACATTCTCACCAGAGTGATTCAAACGTAGTTAGCCTTAACTTCGCTGACAGAAACTTATAAGTCTGTATCACCGGTTGGACCAACAATTCTAATTAACTCTGATATAGATGAGGATTACCTTCGTGATATAAATTAACTGGGTGTTCCCCCACACCATTCTCACACGAAATTTGTTTTCTTGTCACAATCTTCCATCGAGGTATTTGCTGATCCACGTTACGACAGGAAGTGGTAAAACTAGGCTCTCTAAATGCGGCGCACGCAGTTTCTTTCATAAATACGATGCTTCTAGATTAAGAGATATGTCATACTTGTATTTTGGCATGACGGTTGAAACAAAGCGCGTGGCCGTCATTGTTAAATAAAACTATCCACCGACATGCTGGAATGCAGAGAAACGAAGAGTAAACCAGTGTCTTTGACACTATCTAAATGTTTATTACTTCATAGTACTTTCAGTTGAATTTTACTGAAAATACGTTACGCAGATTTGCGTACAATTAGGAAAAAAGAACGCTCTTGCTGCGTGATAATGCTGAGTTAATACGTTTTCTACGACAAACCATCCACTTACACAGAGCAGTTGAAAGTCTCATTAACAGAACGTTCCTTTTATCTAACATATAGCTTGTCCCACGAACTACCTGCAAAGTGGTCAGTTTGCCCTCCGTCAATGTCGTTCTTACGTGTGGACATCGTTTTTAGGCAAAAATGGGCTTCAAAGGAGTGTAGTTCAGCGGTGATTAGGTCGTGTCTCAAGGGTGTTGACGCAAAAAATTACATCCACTATGGTACACTTAAGTTCGTTTTTCAGCCAGGTTCATTAACTACCTTTTAACAAAGTATTGGTGATAATAAGTTCATGGAACTCATCAGCTGAATTTCTAAACTTGACCACAAACTCAGATATAGTTTAAAAAAAACTTTGGTTCATTTGGTAGTCAATTAAAAAAAAAATAAATGCTTCAATGTGATAATCATGAACAAAATGATGTTCTCTGCTTCGCTCCTGAGGACCACGATATGCATAATCTTTTACTGCATCCTCTAACACAATGGCTTTGATTTACCCCTTGACGTCTTCTGATTCTACTCTGTCTGAGTATTTTCTTCATATTGGCATAGGTAACTTTCTGAGGCCTTAAAATATCAGTGAGAGAACTCATGATTGCAGACCACGTCAAATATTCTATTTGTTCTAGTACGTAATCCTAATCATTCTTAATCAACTTTATCATAAATGTCCCTAGGATTTTGGCAGACAGCGTGTGGTAAAGAAATCCGACAGGAAATTTGCACATGCAAGCAACTAGTTAACATGTTGGCTAGTTTAGGACTTCGGTTTGAATGCACGACCAGAACTGCCATATCCGATTCTTCTTGTTTCGATACAGCAAAATCCCTCGATAGATGGGAAGTATTTTCATCACCAGTGTGAGTACCGAAAGTCAGAACCAGAGTCAATAACCCTGGTGTAAATTTGGTGATTCATGTGAGCCTGGTAAAGGATGAGCCAGTTTGTGCACAAACGTTTTGCGTACAATTGGCTGGATTATAAATAAGAAAACAAGTCATTTTCGTCGAGGAGGGAAGCTTAGTTTGCAAAATTATTGAAGTCCACCGTTTGTACTTCATAAATTGGTCTCAAAGCAGTTACGATATCTGTTTTCTGGTTTTTATGTAACACATGATATGGATGGCATGGGAGTTGAACCGGTATGCATATTAGTTACTTTTAACCAGATTTGTTTACTGAGTGGCTCATACCTAAATACTGGTACGTTGTGTATGTCAATTCTAAAATGTTGCATTTATATGTTTCGTGCTCAAGTGCAGTAAGCCTCATTTCAATAAAAACCATTGCTTTCAGGTACTTTTAACGGAAACTTTGTGATATGTCGCGCGGTTAAACAACTCACACAACTGTCCAACATGGTGTATTTACCCGATTAAGACGGCTTTTGGACCGGATGTTTTAAAGAACGGGGAGCCGGGAAAACTTTAGACGCCACAGTTTGTCGTCCATTAGCAGTCTTTACAACAGACAATTGTTCACGAAACAGCCCGGGGAAAGTAAGCGGTGCCAAAAGTTCATTCATTAAAATGTCACAAAATTTCCGTTTCCATATTTAATGGGTAAAGCAGCCCTGGGTAATCATAAAAACTTTATTTTCTACTCAAAAATGTTCACGGTGAAGAATTTTTGCCACAAGTTGGTCTTTTTCTCCGCATATGTGCTTCCTCCATGTGCGATTTTCAGACATTCTACGCTCACATTAGATGTGTTCACATTTTCTCATATGAGACGCGTTCACACTTACAACTTGTACATTTTCCGTCTTGTAGCTACAAACGTTGGGAAATGTACTACAAAGTTTCTGCTTATCGTGGTCGTGCGAAATGTTTTTAGAAATACAATCACGGGTACACACCACCTAAAACTACACCGTTGGTCAGTGTTGCTCAGCCATTTCACGAACTGCATTGCTGAACATTTGTAATCGAAGTCGTTCTGTTGGTTGTCGACATTACAAGACCTCAGTCTACCCGCAGATTTGTATGCCTAAATTTTTTTGAATTTTGTTTTAGAATTCATCTTCTAGCCACTATTTTCAGAGGTAGGTGTATCACTTGCATTTTTGTATTTTAGTGATAGGTACCCTACTTCTTGTCTCCTATATATGTACATTTTTAGTTTGCACAGGACGGTCTCATTAATTGTATCATGGCTCCACTGAATAAAATCACAAATGACCTAACTTTGACGCACATGGGAATTCCTAATATTTTCGCCATGCATTTACAGATAAAATGACATATATTTGGTCAACAGGTTACATAGAAACCACTAATATCAATGGTTGTGCCATGAATCGACGGCTTCAGGAGTGAGTTCAGAATTGCTCCATCTGCAGCCAATTTTTTTTACAAATATACGGAAAAGTCCAAAGTACACCACGAAATTCACGAGGAAAGTAGTTAGCTTTTAGATTGTTCTGTAAGCAGTATGCAGACAGTATGCTGAATTTAGAACACGGAGGTCTCACCTGCTCGGAATTATGTCAAATCCACTCGGATTTTTGTTTTCATTTGTACAGTGTAAATGATGGGTGATGTTGGGAAAACGTTCACTATAATAGCGCACCTTTTTCTTGCGTGAACCATGTAGCACATCACACAATGAAATTGTTGCAGTCTTCTTGGGTCCACTGAGCTGTTAATGCAGATCACTTTTACCTCTTCCTTCTAAAGGCATTTTAGATTTTATTTTAGAGGTTTCATATTCTAGCTTATGCTACTTGGCTGCTGATGCCAATATTTTCATAGGTTCCTTCGTTATTTGATGTAATAACAGTGATTTGCAACAACTTTACCCAGCATTGCCTAACAAAAGCAACGCTCACCATGATATACTCATGGTAACTCTGGCTTATAATCTGGTGGGCCGGAGTTTCCGGTAGTAAGTATACCGATCAATCGACCTTCTTTGTGAAGGATACACACTGTTGGACTTGCAAGCAGCATTATCCAACATTATGCCAGAACCAACCTTCAACGTTCTGATAAATTAAGCTACACGTGTTATTAACTGTACAGGGTGCGCAGATCTTATCGTAATGTGTAATCATACTAATATTGTACTTGAGCAGGCGTTTTTCATTCTTATAGCGGTAACACTTGCGTTTCATCAGTTTTAGAAAATGTTTGGCAGATGCGCAACACCGAATGCTCACTACTGTTTATGGTACGATGAGCGTGAAGCCACTCCAGATGTATAGTGAATCTTACTGTTGACAAATGAAATTCTACTGCTCCGAGTCATGGATTTCCGTTCTTTTTTAGTCATGCGAATGCCAGTGCACTTTCAACAGGGACCAGCTGTCACTCAATTTTCTCAAATAATTCTATTTAAACCCGAATTATTTATGAATTAATAAATTTAAGACTTTATTGCTGTGACTGATCACTGACAAATAATGGGTGGGCCAATAAAAAGTTGTAGAGCTTTACAGTTATCACTCATCATCTCAGTAGTTTGCTTTGGGTAAATCTGCAGGATGCAGTGTGCAAGAGCGCACTTTATTGCATAAAATTCGTAGAAATATTTTATGCCGCGTTTTGTAGACAAAAATTAGTGATCAGGCGCAACTAGAGACGCAAACGTCCACTAGGTATTTGTCGGTGGATGCTTTGCCTTGATTAAGGTTTTCGCGGCATTGTTACATTTTGATAATATCACACCTACTGAGCATCATTTTATTCTCTTACGCACTGCGTCGGGTTCTGAGTCAAAGAGGTGAAAGCGCCAAACATCATTTCACAAATTCGTGAGAAACTTGTGAGTTTAATTAACTCCAAAAGAATGAGACTGGCTAAATCACCGAGTGGAGTTAGCTGGTAAAAAAGCAGCAACTTCTAATCGCACTGAAAAATATACCAACCAAAATTTTCCACGTAAAGTGTTTTCCATCAGTAGTTAGGAGTTACCTATGGAAAATTCGCAGGACAAAATATGCCACTTGGTACGATTCCGTCTGAAAGGCAAGATAAGATCGATTTTATTTCAAGGTTCTACGCATGGTCTACCGAAAAAAAGCACATCGACCTGTTTTCATCAAGGATGTCACTTCTAAACAGTCGGAATAGGAAATTTGTGACTGAGGGTGGAACTTGTTTATTTCTCAGGTCAGTGGTTCATCTTGAGCCGTCAAAATAATGAGGCATTTTCAGTTCGCTGTGAGAGCCTGAAGCTCTAATACAAAGAAGTTGCAGCGTAAACATATTAGGTTTCTCCGCTACCATTCGGAATGGTTCGCTGACGGTCACGTGACTCACTGAGCTACTGTGTTACGCATATGAGGTTCTGAAATACAGGCACACCTGAGGACTACATAGACCCACATGTGGTATGCGCATATACCTCGGTTAAAATGGTCTCATTCTATTGCACTCCAGGGAAAAACTGACGTTGACATCTTGAGCGACATGGTGACTGTATGGTCCCTAAAATCAGACGTCACATGCACAAGGTCATGACCTGATTCAGCTACCGTAACCAGTGCTGATATAGTGTCAATTTGCAATGGGTACCACTTTCGCTGTAAGTGTGTAACTGCAGCTGCATTTCTGAACACACACTTAGTTTGCCCAATATTCATTTTGCGCTTTTCTCCCTCCTTTCAACAACATCCATGGATTTCCCCGGATTTTCCAGGTTGAGTTTTTGTACCCGGGGTGGGTTATACCATTGCTGAATAGACTGTCACACTATCAACCTACAGTACATCCTTCTAACGCGGTGTTGTAATTCGTGCTTGAATATTCTGTGCTTACTTAACTGTTCTTCGCACAACACTAGGTAAAACATCGCCGATGGGAGTCTATAACTTGCAGTACTCTCCCCAACCACTGGGACTGAACAACCTGACTCCAGCGTCTGTTCGGTCACCCATTGTGCACAGCTATGCAGCGTAAATAAGTGTACATCATCTCAGTGCGTTACACAAATTGATACCTAGTCGGGAAAAATTTGTCGGACATGTATTGAATGACTACGTACATCTGTAATAACTCCATCCTCGTTATTCACCTACCATTGAACACTGGCGATTTATGTATACCGTCATGTAATCCAAGGGAGACAAATGGCAGCCAACATATGTTTGTTGGGATGACACAATATTCATTCGCACCATATGTTTGCTGGCCGCAGAATTCAGCCAAAACTTTGTCTCTGTTAATTAATTTATGACGCGATTTTTTTCATCCCCACAGTCCGAAAATAATTACTGACAGTTTCGGTCAGTATATAATCAGTTTTATTTACCAAGCAGTTGTGTATCAATGTGGTTCTGACCACAAAATTTTCGTTCAGTTGCAATGGAAGTCGAGGCTTCACTCTTCTAAATAATTTGACGCACCACAGCACAATCCAGCTACAACTACCGCCGATTTAGCCCAATTTTTCTATTAGCTACTGCCGCCTGAAAACACGCACAGGCGATTTACTATCATGCATCAAACTTACAGCTGTAAAGCACATTTTGTAGCAAAAAACTAACCAAAGATGCTGTAGAATAGTGAAGTGCGCACTCCCTCATCTAAATCACCATGGCGACTCAAAATCGGCCGAACCTCAATATTGCATGAAACTGGTAACTTCATAAAACAAGGATAAGAAGATGACACCTATAATCCAGACCAAAAACTAAGATGTGACTCCTGTTGGAATGTGACGCTTTCATATGAAACCAGGCCAAAATAAGTTCAGTAACCAAGTGCACGTGCTGTTGATGCTTTCACCTTGATTCACCTTTAAAAGTTACTAGCGAATGGTCTGATGGGAAGATAAAACGTACAGACAGTTTACAAGGAATTCGGCTTTTAACTGGGTGCAGCATCAACATGAATGGAAGAAAACGGCAAGGACAAAGGGAAAGTCTCACAGAACAAAGATGCTCTTTGACGGATGCATAGACTATAGTTCCCTGTAACTAGACCTGATAAATCTCATTCAACTGCAAGGTTGGTTCGTATCGGATGTAAGCTAGAAGAGATGTGGAGTTCTTGTTGTTCACAGCACTGGGGGCAGTATAACAGTAACTGCAGTTTCACACATAAATATGAATAATGGCTTAAACCTTAGTTTGAGATTGGACTGTCAACGGCTGACGAATGTAACAACAGGGACAACTTTGTTCGGATTGCTGTTCCCTGTTTTTAGCTACTGGTCGTGACGACGGTTGAACGTTACCACCGTCATACCAGCTGGCTGATCAGACATCGTAATTTAGTGCACGCTTTAAAAGGGTTGTAAATATGTGCCAGTAACCGAGCTCAAGCTGAGCGAATCAACCTGTCCAACACTGTCCAACACTTAGAGCATTTAGACACATAACGTTTAATTGTATTAACAGGGCG
The DNA here is from genome assembly GCA_004794785.1 of Opisthorchis felineus. Lineage (NCBI taxonomy): Eukaryota > Metazoa > Platyhelminthes > Trematoda > Opisthorchiida > Opisthorchiidae > Opisthorchis > Opisthorchis felineus. The sequence continues at coordinate 272,480 of SJOL01008747.1, forward strand.
ATGAAAAATTAACTGTTTAAGAAGCCTAATGTGACATTATGTTCTTATCTTGAAGTTGAAAAAAATAAATGTCAAATAAGCCCAGTGGTTAGCTAATGATCTGTATTGGTTACTCAACCCATGCAACAGACTGAAAATATCTTATTTCAAACAGTCCAGCCATGTAAATGTTCAGGGGGCCCCACTGAAAAAAGGCGGAGTGGCAAATTATACTAGAACCATAATGGTACTTTGTAGTTATTGCGCGCTTTCAAGGACCCATCACAGGGATCGTCCAAAAATGTGGTGATTCCTGATTTGGCTACAAGTTGTGAGTGGCTGGTAAAGCAAATGACTTATTCTATGGCCAACAATCCGCCTTCCGCAAGTTTACATTTTCTGGGATTCTATTGGCATTACTGCTCAATGTTGTCTAGTACAAAACACTGCTCAGTTTATGCAGCTACTGAAAACACATTTTAGCTTGTCTCGGACATGTCAGCACTGGAAAGGACGGTTTCTGAGGTAGCTGAGGCATGGCGTGCACCAACCATTTCCACCCCCCGTAACAATAACTAGTCAATTTGATCTATCTAAGTTCAGTAAACCTTTCTCATCCCAAGATCCAGACTTGCGAGTTTTGCCTGCTGCCGATAGGTGTTTTCTGGGATTATGCTAGCCAGCATCTTCTTACCGGTTCGGGAAGAAGTCCGACCAAACGAATTAGTCTAATCGGGTCGATTGTGTTTAATTAACTAATAAAATCCTGTCTTCTGAAAATGTTTCTCCCCTTGTCTGATTAAACAGATGCGGCCGTACCATTTCCCACACCTTTCTAATTCTTTTGTGTGGATGTATACTAGGACACCTAGGTGATGAGCCCGAATTCGTTGTTCGCACGTTCCTTGTGAGTTGACATAGATTTGACATACATTGCTATTCTGCTTGTTTGTAGCGCTGCTTTCACTGGATGCGCTACTGGCTGGTATGTACTGAATTTTACGCATTAAAAAAACGGCAATTTAGCCGGGTGGTCTGAAAAGGTAGCGGTGGGTAGGAATGCGTTCGTACCAGTTTTATCTGGAGTTGGATATTGAGCGGTTGAGGATTTTACCTGCAATGACATCTGTGTCCCAGTTTCGGATCAATGGGATGTTAATCACACGATTGCGTGTGCAGCTACTGCACATAGAAGTTAGTGAATCCATCTGAACCACGCTGGAGAAACCGGCTGGTCCAATCTAGGCATAGCTGATGGCGTGGCATTATTGGGGGAGAATGAAGTGATCAGTAGAGTACTTGGATACCTGGCTGTACGAATAAAATGTGTTGAGGCACATATTACATACCAGTCTCTGGATATAACTGAGTGCTCAGATAGTGCCACGAATTTTGTGAGAAACGTTCGTCTGAATTAGTCGCTGCTTCGGAAGCGTTAGGTTAGGACGTGTACCCGGAGCATAGCCGTGTACTTTTCGATGCTTTCTAAAGCATTAACTTCCTCGAGGGCGTACTCGTCGAAATTGAGTTGACCTGCGATAGATACGTTTGGTCCACTGCGTGATATTTATCCAAAATGACAAATTTCTGTCACTCGAGCTAACCAAATCTCTCCATCATCCCATGTGATATTGTGTGATTTACTTTCTTTGTAATACGACTTCAGATACAGCAAATAATTACTTTTAGAATGGAGAACAAGTCACACTTAATGCATGAGTAGAATATAAATGAGCATCTGACGGTTTCAGAGGGTTATATTGCATGTTTATCAACTGAGATGTAAGTATGCATACATTGTCTCCATACAGTGTTGGAATCCCAGCAAACCTAAGTAGAGATCTTAAGGTTTCACAGTGTCAAATTAAGGTATCCCCAAAAATGTTCGAAAGTATATAAAGAATAAATTAACCAAACAACCTTTACGGAAATTCTGCCGTAAACATTTATGTTTTGTGTGCGGATACCTTACTGCCTACTGCTATAAGGTAAACAGTTATCTGATTAACCGAATGGCAAAAAAATGCTGGTTCCAGTCATGACTGCACTCTGTCACTGAGCTTAATGGGTTACGAAAAGCCGCGAAGCATTCTACGGCTGCTTCAACCTCATCAATAATCATGAAGAGTGCTGACGTCACAAGTCGCCACGGACGAGTTGAATATGAGTACTAAACCGTTCGGCCACGAGCTTCTGACCGTTTTGAGAAAATGAAAAAAAGATGTTTTGAAAATGCAAAAGTAAACCGCATTCAAACAAATTAATTCAACGAAACCTCACTAATCGGAACTGATCAATATATTTATGAAAGCCGGATTTTTTGTTAGTTGAACGACCATTTGAGTTCGGTTATTAGACAATAAATTTACCCCCGAAAACTCCCTGTTCGCAGAATCGGCAACTAAACGTAACAAAATATTGACGATTGCGTCTGATCTCGCTTAGCTCATTCACAGAAAACTCTATATTTTGGCTAGGGCCCATTGTCTGAATGTGCACAAATCGAAAAGCTGGTTGTTCGGTCATATTTTCAATGCTCTGGCCGAATGTCTGTAGGCCTGTTAACCAGTTTTCGCAGCTGGGAAATTCCAAGAGATATGAAATTTGTTTTATCGCAGAATGACTTTGTTCTTTACGTGACGCATCTGCTATGTTCAAACTCCTCTACTTCCTTAATCAAAATTCTGAGTTTAAACGAACGATTTTGGGTTGGGTACACGGACCTGGTGATTCTCACGCTTATCGTCCCACTAGTTGCTGAGATCATGAAAAAATGGAAAGGACGGCGTGCGTTTGTCGACGCACGAACAATCTCTATTACAATTTGACGCAGGCTATACACGTATTTCGCGTCGGCGCAACAAGACATTGCCGCATTCTCACACAGTTTCATCGGGTGAGGTCGGAAGGTTTGGAATGCGTATATTCTGTCTCCCCGTAGGCTTCCAGAATGACTTATATTAACGAGAAGGTCTTTTTGTCTTTTCCGAAAAATAACTGGGATTTTCACTGTGGCACCACACAACGCTGAGCTGATAAAGTAGAAATCGGCGATTAGTCTCGGTGCTCTATAGGGGATGTACGTGTTTCATAAAAAATCCGGGTCGTCTCGAGGCTAGAAAGGTACCCTAGGAAAAATAGTTTTTTTCTCTGCAATTTTTGTTCGATAAACTGTAGTCAAAAATCTTACGTGCACATATCTACCAGGAGACGGAATAACATCCATATATTTATAAGCAACTTCAGAAATATGCAAATTTTGTATGAATGAATCTGAGCAAGTAACCTACGTTTCCTAAACTTAAAATTTTTTGAAAGGCATTTATGGCATCTGGTGTCAGCCCGGGACCGTGTAGTATGACTGAGGATATTTCCACGAATTTGATGACATTCCTGAGACGTGTTCTTACCGTAGATATTGAATGTACAATGGTAAGAATGCCGTGTATTATGTAAATGACCGCTCTGTATTAGAGTTTCCCTTTATCTTAAGACGACCCCAGGTAATGAACACCTTAAAAGCAGTGCCGATAGGCATTCCTATAAAACGCACGCTTTCGTGCAGCGCAAAATTAAAATTTTGCTGTTAAATTTCTCCGTGTCAATGGAGCACCCCATACCACCTTGTGGTTGGCAGTTTAAGGTTGCTGACCAAACGAACAAAAATGGTCGAAAATATAAGCTCATGGCTAGCTCGTTTTTCGGTTCTCTGAGGGATTCAACAACTATTGAGACAGAAGTGCAAAAAACGGAATGAGTTCTCTGGAGTTCACTATGAATACATTGTAAATTCAAGTTTCCTACGTCCTTTATTTTTACACATCTGTGTCAGCGTAATACAATGTTGTCATCGAAATTGCCTTGTTCTTAAACATTAGTTTTCGTACTATCTACCCAAGAAATGTGTTTGGGACTGTTCGCCGTTCCTCTCTTCAGCCTTGTGGTCAACCTGCACTTTTCTACAATTCTCTGCTCTCAATTGGAATAAAGTTTCGCTATTAAATTGGGTTAGCATGGATTACGAAGGCCGAAAGATGAAAAGTTGAATTTAGCAGAGTCTTATTTCGTCAGTGGATGCCAAACTTGTTCACGGAAAATTATTGCATGTACGCTTGCGTAGGGTACGTTAAATGATATAAAATCGAATGTTTGTACTTTTTGTAACCGTGATCTGTCCCTGACGTTGCTCTAGTTCAGCAAAAACTACCCTATTGGATCAAAATTTTGTAAAGGCTACTAAGGTGTCATTCCTGAAACTTACAAATAACCCAATCTTTTTTCAGAAACGAACTTATTGATACAAAATGGAAGGTCGATTTATGGATACCAGATCAGATCCATTTCATTCGCGTGAGTTAAATCGTACTAAATGCCATTAATAACCAGCAAACTTGAGACTAAGTTTTTTTATCAATTACATTCATCCAGTAGCGTAACGACTAGCTTTTGCATCGGTAATATTCTACCGGAGGTCAAATGGTCCACAAAAAACAACACAAACAACAACAAAAACAACTTCCAAATCTTATTCTATCTTGCGAGAATTTCCACCAGCGTCCCTCCAGTGAGCTGGCCAATAGCAATGTCACTACGGGGATTAGACAAAGGACCACGGCAGCAGTTGATTCGTAAGATGCGAAAGTAGCGTATCACGTGAGTGCTTTCAGCGTTTAACTATGCTAGAAATCAGGTGGCTCTGGGAGCTCACTTAGCCGTGTGTACTTGCACGTTTGTTGGTTGTAGGCAACAAAGTAAGTTTGCATCATGCTGTAGGAGAACCACTGTCAGTAGCTGAAAAGTCAGTTGCCAGCAGCTCTGTATTCTACAGCGATTCACAGAATATTAGTTCGCAGCTGGCCTTACTGCGTCTAACAACAATCATCTCACGGGGAATATCTGGGTAGATTAGCTGTTTCCCACGGGTTGTGGCCAACGGTCCATTTTGCGCCACTAAATCAGCTTTGATTACCGTGAATCACTGGCAGTCACGAATAAACGGAACACAATAATTTGCGATTAATTGCTGAAGAGCCAAGGCTGACTTGTGTTTGTCCAAACCAACGACTAGGGGTGGAAACCACAGGAAGAGTGCAGAGCGTGAGACTTCGGGTTATTAGCTACAAAGAAGAATGCAAAAATGAACCATACATCAAACTCAATCAGCACTCACTTGTAACTACCATGGAGACAGCTAGTTCTGCACTTATTGTTGCGTAATCCTGTGTATTCTTCACCTCGTGACCACGTTCACGATAAAATTCACAAAAACGTTTGGTCTATCTCGTTAATTAACATCATATTTGTTCGGGATGGACTGCCCAAGAAAGGCCTAGCTCACTCACGACAACCGTTTGTCGAACTGACAATGGCCCAAAGGAAGCTCGCAGTGATTGGCTAGAACACCAGCTATCCAGATTGCATTCAAATTGCGCAGCTCAGCGGACAATCCAACGGGCAACAACAAGAATGCTTTAGCAGCTCGTGCAAATATGGACAAAGTACTGGTAAACTTGCCGCAGCCAAACAGAAGAAAGTTTAAGGTCACCACAGAAGTTGTAGGCCTAAGATTCCGTCTGCCTGAACAGTGCATTAAAGAACCATTCTTACAAGTGATTAGGTGGTCAAGGAGCTGGATGACACGTGTTCAACACCCTGCGTTGGTTTTTAACCAACTGCTTGCACATGTGGTACGCGTTTGGCGACGAAATAAAAAAACGTTTACATTTATTCGTTCGAGGAATTTTTGAAAATATTCATTAATGATGTTGTATTGTGATGCTACTCACTTCACCAAAATACCACTTGTGTCAAGATTTCGAGACAGATTTCGGAACAGAATAGCTTAAACTCCGTCCAATGACTGGCCCACTTCCGAAAACCCACATACTCCGCTGAGCAAACAGACATATGGCTGGCTGCTGAACAATTTAAAACCGGGTAGTACAGATGTAAAATGCTTGGATTCTTGATGGGTGGAATATTCAGTGGTAAAGACGCGAGACCTGCTTGCTTAGTTATCATTGGTAACCTGTCCAGAGTACCTGAAAATGCCGCGGTTTGCAAGTAACAAGCGAGTACATCCAACAAGTGGGACAAACTGATTCATCAGACTGTGATAGTGACAAAAATCAACCCTTAAATAACAAAGACAGTGTAATACACCACCTCTGGGTTTCCAATATTTCATGACTATTGTTTTCACTTCTTCAAAAATTGCTAGTGGAAAAACTCACTTGACGCTTTAGTGGAGGTTCGCACATTAACTAGTAAGTAAACACGGAGAGCAGTTAGCCGTTTGACTGAGAGCCAAAGGCTGAGGCAGCTCAAAAGTATCTGAAAAGTATTTCTCAGTTTGCTAGGACAATTCAGATTTCGGTGGAAAGTAACGGCCACAGTTTAATTTCAGGTTGATTTTGGAGCATTTTGTCAACGCTTTGGATTTTCGAGATTGTAGAAACTGGGTACTCAAAAGTTCCGCACTAACTGCCATTATCAAAGTAGCCCCTGGGACTGTATCGTTAAAAGTGCCCATGTAATGGTGCATAGAGAATCAATGGAGAATGCTAAAGTTACTTCAGTGTGATGAGGGTGTAGGTCATTTGAAAACAACTGAGGATTTCCAAAGCATCTCACTAGGCTAGAATGCAATGTACTGTTACAAGAGCTGGGGACTTGTAGGTAGCAGGTAATGCTTTCGGAAATGTTTGGTAACAATCGGTAGATTTATTGCTGGGCAACGTTTCGCTTTTGACACAAAAATTTAGTCAAGCCAAGTGACTAGCTTACGAGGTTGGTCGAGATTTAAGGCGGAAGAAGAAACAATCAGCTAAGTCAAGGAATTTTGTGTGTTAGGGTAGGTCACTTAGCGTTAGGCCAATGGAGAAACCTACATGGATTTGGGTCCAGTCTGGGGTCTTGTTCTTCCGGTTCGGTTCACGTGATGATCCCTCTGGAACGTCGTTTGAACTTTCCGTTCGTCTGTGTGGTTGAGCTAGTGTTATGATAGTTGTGTGAGGAAGAGGGATTCTGTGAACTGTGTTCGGGTTGGGATTTCCACCCCCCTGTTCTTACTAAGGATTCTACCTGCATTGACAACCACACACAGTCACGTGTCAACTCGGCTTATCTAAGACCGCTTTCCATACGCTCGCCAGTTCCACACCCTCGATGTATTGCTTGGTAATTTCCACCGCCTCAGCTGTCAGTCGCTGTAGTGTGAATCGCAGTCCCTGTCTCAAAACTTCCATATTCTCCAGATCTATTCTTTGTCCCCTGTCTAAGGCATGTAACGCCATCGCTGAGTCTTTGATCAGCGTTTGGTATTCTTCTGCATTCTTTGGTAGTTTGCCTAACCTCATTTTATGCTCACAAACTCTAGTGCTCAATTCCATGGCAGTTTGTCCTATGTAGACCTTGGTGCAATCGTTGCATTTAATTTAAACACACAGTCCCCAGTCCTTTCAACCTGGAGGGGATCTTTCAATTGCACCAAAACTGAGCGTAGCGTTTTTCCCTTCTGTAAAGCTACTCGAATACTGGCTAAGTTTATCAGTCTTCGAATAACTTCCTATGTTCTTGCCTTATATGGACTGACTGCTGTACCAACCCATTCCTTATGGGGTCTAAATACCGGAGCCAATATCCTTCTTGATTGCCGCCCAATCAAACTCACAGGGTATCCTATTTCTTGAAGTCTGTTGGCAATCTCGATTTGAGCTGCCGTTCGGTTGATCTCTTGTGTGCACAGCGCTCTGACTCGACGAAACATCGATGAGACAATACGGACTTTGGGTGCGCTTATGAGTAGTTTAAGACGGATCCTGTGTCTGTTGGTTTCTGGTAGATCGTAGTTTTTAATTGCCACCACTCTTACGTGTTATGCAGTCCAGGAAGGGTAATGTGCCCGAGGTGGACTCTATCTCCATGCTAAACTTGATGTGTGGATTTAAACTATTGAGATAATCGTGGAAGCTGTTCACGTTATCTCGTTTGATTACAACAACGGTATCGTCAACATGACGCAAAAAAAGCTTTCGGTGGTCAATGATATCCGGCCAAGGCCATTAGTCCAAATTCCTTCATATAGATATCAGCTGAAACTGAGGATATGGGAGATCCCATTGCATGACCTTGTTCTCGTGAATAGACAATTGTGTCAAAACCAAACTGATCGAGATTCAAACACAATTATTTCATCCACCGAGAGCTGTGTCCGTTCCTCAAGTGGCTTGTTAATACCCATGGTCTCGGGTCAACTGTACTCCGGTTTGCCCGAGGTATTCTCAGAACATCACCCAATTCGTGTACCTATGATTTCTATTCTTTAATTGACTGAAGGTTGAAAACGTATTCTCTCAGGACCTAGGGTCGTGATGAACCCATTACGTGGAGCATTATGTAACCGAAATTAACGGATATCCAAAAAGAAGTTCGTGGCAACTCAGAAACTGTTTTGTTAGGTTTCTCGAGCTAGCATGTAGTTGCGGAAACAAAAAATGAGAATGAATATTCATCAAGGACTTACCCCTCGAACAACTCAGTGGCAGGCACATTTTTTGTCGTGTTCCCACAGGTGTCATTTTTCTTAACTGTATGTAAACCATAGTACCAGTACAAATTATGAAGGCCGACCATAAATGCAAGAAGTACCTGGAAAGAGAGAGAGAGGCGAATTGCTAGAGCTAAGTAAAGCTCAACGTATTATTCGTACCTAGAGAAGTTGGTAATGGGATAAAATAAGACAGCCTGATATTCATTACCATAGCGTGCTTTCCTCTCTGTTACTTACGAGTGGGGCCAGATGAATGAGTGGCTAAAACATGCATTTACTGACCGGAAGGTCCGTCGTTCAAACCCGATCTCTTCATCTCGACTTCCCCTGTCGAGGCTTGGGCAACCTGGCGGTATCCTAGCCCTCGTGCTTCCTTCGGGTGGCATGGCACCTAGGCACCGATAGAGTGTAGCAGCTGAACAATTATTATTATTATTTATTAATTAGGAATACTCCATTTTGGCACATCAAAATGTATTTAGTGTATATCCAGATATGAATGAATTACTGAGTTAGTCTGGGTGAGCACGAAACGACAACCAATAAAAGTATTTTTAGGTTGTAGGTGGTATTTAGTTCAACGGCTGTCGGCGTTTCGACAGTAAAAAAAGACTATATTGGGAAAAACTTTGTGAAATGATCTTTTATGTCACAAATAAAATGAGGGATTTGAAGTGAACACGTACTGGAATTCCTTAAAATGGTTTTAGCCGCATTGTTTCAATTGAACTAACCTGCACAGTGGTTAACATTGTCCTTGAGCACTTAGTTGCATAAATCAAAACCTAATGGTTTTCCTAGCTGCCTTTTCTCGAATACAGTAATAATTATCTATAAAAGGATAAGTTTTCGTACATCAGCCCTTGAATTTGACTCTCAAACTATTATATCAGGGAATGCAACAAACTGTTGTTGTTCCATAAACGGTCTCCGCAAATCGTTGATCACATTACTACATAGGACTAAAATTTATTCATAAAGTTGTTCTCGCCTAGAAGGAAAATTATAGAAAATTCCTCACCAAGAGATAAAGAACCATAAATCGTGTGATATCTGTGAGCATTCGGGTAAATGATATTTGCAATGGTCCAAGAGCTTCGAAGGCAGGCATCAGGTAAGTGGTTCTAGCAAAACTGACAACGTTGGCCACTGCGAATAATACATCCGATACAATTTCTGGATCGTCATACTTCCATTGGAATCGTGCTGAAAATTCAGAGAAGCATAACAATAAACATACCAGAGAGGAAACCTTTTCTTTTGCAAAAAATGTACGAAATTTTAGCATGACACCTTGACATAGAATCACCAAAATTCAGGAGACAATCATACCGATTACTGAAACGCACTCACAGTATGAGATGTTTACATTTGTTGTCCAGTTACGCACCAAGGCAAAGTTACATAACAACCCTAGCTTTTGCGCAAGGGACAATGATGTGAACGTAATTCCGCTTCCTAGTCAGGATGCAAAGAGGCAACTGATGATCACCGTGCATCTCTGTATTGTGCACTTGCAATACTCAAGCCCACGTTTTTCCCATTCCTAGTCTCCGTATTAACTAAACGTACCAGGGTTATCGAAGGTAGAAACCGAATACTGGTGTTCACCAGTCTTCAGATATAGGGCCTAGAGGGCGGGGTCAGTTTACACAACAGTGTAAATAAGTTAGCAGCTGATGGAGATGTTTTTTGAATGTGCGAGCCAATGGCATTCCATTCGGGTGGAGACTCCGACAGGGTGAGTCCCATACCATAAGTAATGCCCACAGTGTTTAATTCATTCCCAATAAGGAACCAGATATTTGCTGTGTATATATCCTTTGCGTCTAGATTAGTGAGGTATACTGTGACAGAGACACATCGGACTGCACTTTAAGTTGATCGAGGGCATAGAGTGACTGCTACAAGGCAACACTGGCGAATGTGAACACTAGGTGATAAATATGACATAAAAGCAAACGCTACCCAGCAGCGAAAACTACTAAGAATAGCGTGGTACTTGAGAAACAGGTTGAAACAAAAATAAATTCATTGCAAACCAGAAATCGACGGAGTTATTGCGATTGCCCATGGTGTCACAAGAGGAAGCAATCCATCCTCAAAATGGTGCATTCAAAGCAAATATACGGTGGGGTTTATTCACGAGAAATCCTTCTCTAAAAATTTTCTCCAAAATGAGGTATTCTGGCGATTCCCAGTTTTTTTACACGTCGTGAGTACTCTGTTCCTGACCTCAGAGAAACCTGACTTTCAATTTTCTGTGTAATTACACTTCAAGCTCTGGAGCTTGATTTTGTAAGACAACTTCGAAAACGTCACCCAGTATCGTAGGTATCGTATCAACTGAAAAATGAAACGGCCTGGTACAGAACTTTCAGTTGCTTAAAAACATCATAAACGAGAGATTCAGCTGGGTTCCAGGAGCGTCTCCCGTCAAAATCAAATTGGTATGTATATGAGTTAATTTTGATAATAGTCATGCGATTTGTGAACCCACTAACACCAGATAAGACATCAACAGAGCATGCTGAATTATACAGATCCATCGTGGTTAAAAATTTAAATACGTGAACTTGGGAATCGCATATGATCATCCACACACTGTTGAGGACCTAGAAGGCGGAGATGTAATGAAACCTAAATTGTCCCTTAAGGAGAATCGGACGGGTTCGGGGTGCCTCTGGAGTATTTTAGCACTTCAGGATTATTATGCATGTCTCCCCAAAGAAGAGACCTAGCTCTGTTATTCAGTAGAACGTCTACAAACTGGTGGAACAGGTTAACAATTGTGCTTACATTACCGGTTGTCCTCAAAATCGATGGCCACTGCTTTCTTAAAATCCTTGAAATTTCGATGTACTTTTTGTTTTGGTTTCATTGGTGGCTGTACCTTAAAGGAACCGAGGCGCAAGGTGAACGACAGTCTCGAAGCTCTCGAATAATATTTCTTGTGGAGTGGAAAGTAATGTGTGACCTGACTACGGAATCTCAGGCACTAATGGCACGTCAACGTAAAGCTACCCGGAGTGGTCGGAGTTCACAGGACTGTTCGTGACAAGGATGAACAGTAGAGCAAAACAACGGGTCACCATATTCCAGGTTTAGCTGTGGATGCTTTCTAGCTCTGCAAAAATCGCATTGGTGACAGTCTGACATAAACTCTCCTTTCTCCTTCCCTATGTCAATTCACAATCAAACGTGGAGGTGCTGAACTATCCGTGGCATGCAAGAGTTCATTGGTCTCATCGATGTTTAGTCCGGATGTTGGACACCAAGGGAGAGTGTGTTACCACGAGACCACCAGTGCATGATAGAAGTACCTGCGTTTTCCTGTCTGAACGTGTTCATGATTCGTTTACCCAGAGCATCGAACGTCGACACAGTTACCGCTACATTTGTGTCAACTAGTTGACCATTCTGTCATGACTTCCGGGTAAGCAGCGCCTTGGGCACTGGAACCATGCTTAAGTTAGTTACGGAATGTGTAGAATCTGCATGGCCTAATCGTCACGTGAAATATAGTCGTGTTCCTGGGAACAACCGGTCGTCTGCTGCCTAAGTATATATATATATATATATGCCATACTTGTTCTAATGTGCGAAGTAGGCTGTTCTGGAGGGTTTCCCTGAGAGTACTCTTTACTCATTAGCTGTTATACTGGAACGAAATTTTCCTTAAACGAATTTTAACTCCAAAATATTGTTTGCAAATTTAACCGCCTTAAATTTAACTTTATAGCTGTCATAGTCTTCTCAATTTCACGTACTGTACCGCGGAAGAGACGTTTGTTCATTAGTCCCCTGACACACGTAATAAAAGTCGTTTTTTGGTGGGAACTTCCCGGTTTCTGGAGATGAGGATATCTGTAAACGAAGACTGTTAAAAAGCGTGAGATTTTACGTCACCACTTGGAATACTTTCCATTTTATTAGCAGAGACCTGTTATCCTAAAGTAAACAGCATACGATGAATACTTAGTAATTAGTTCCAATAGAGATTTATTATTTAGCTTTCCTAGAGGGCAATTCCATGAAAGATTGCCAACGATATTATCCTTCAGGAATAAACCCAGTAAGGATATCTAGTGGGCCATCCAACCGGGATTCATTGCGAGATCTAAATGAGGAAAAGCAGAGAGATTAATGATTTTCGTTCTTATTGGTAGGCTTATGTATACTTGCATTTTTCCTTCAAAGCTGAATTACTGGCAAGCTAAGTCCAAACCATTCGGTGGCCTTAGGTCTCCTTCTTTCCGAGGGAACCTCAGTGTATATTTCCCAAAAATCTTATCAATTTCCTGTTTAAGTTACGGACGATCAGATGGTTCGTCTAAGCACAGCATGAGGCGGCTATGCCAGAAACGGTTGTCTTGTTTTATTTTCAGACACATTTGTATCAGGTACTTCAATAGCAGATTGATGGAGACACTAAAATTGAGAGATTGGTACACTGTGACAGTCTATTAAGACATGCATATACAGCAACTGTCTTTCAACTCTCAATTTTCTTCACTGAACTCAAGCAATAAGCAAGTTTTAGATGCGTCACACTTATATGATGATGACGAAAGATTTCATAATGCCAGCGTCCACTTCTGGCTCTCACGGATGTTTAATTTGCCACCCATTTGAATGCCTTGCCAAAGTTGTGAAGTTAATTTAGTTTATTTAAAAATTTTGCAATTTCCAGGATTCAGATAGAGATATTTTGACATCAGGTTTTCCACATAAGAAGAGGTATCCGAAGCAAAGTTTCTCATACACGAACATCCCCCAGAGAGAAATGCCATCAAAGAGGCGGAGAGGATTCTCATCGAAATTTTCCATTCAGGTTTCTGTGAAATTCCCCAGTTTTGGAGAAGCTAACGACATTTAGTTCGATTTTGGTTATTAGCAGTACTGTTGTATCTGTGTATTGTAGAATATTCGTGCACCACTGAGCGGATTTAGTTAAAGATGTGCCGTATAATACTGTTCACCCGTTCATCCTCAACGGCAATAATCCAGCAATAAATAGCTGTGCTCTTCTGTTACGACAGCGAAGCATTAGTGTTGAACACTGATGTCATGCTTACCTGCGGTGCAACAAAACGAAAGGCTATGTCTGGGAATCAGTAGAAAATACTAAATATCCTCAGAATAACCGATCAGGAATAAATTGCCCAAGCATACTAACAAGAATGAAAGAGACAAATCTGACCATTATTTTGGAGTATGACCCCACCGAAAAGGATGGCTGAATATCTCTTGCGAATTGCATCGCACGCAAGCCCAGAACAAAGTAAGAAAGACCTTAGATTGGCAGTTCGCCTCAAAGTTGGAGGCATGACTTTTACTAGGATCGCTTTTTTGCTACTTTCTGTAGTTTTAAACCAGTTTTGATTCGCGTGGTCACCAACCAGGAAGGCGCAAAGATGCTACATTACCCGGTTCTACTATAATTGATCAATTTTCGTGTTTCCAAGCCTTCATATGGCTACCATAAGAACTTTCCACTAACGTTTAAAGGTGCAAAAACTGTGCTTCTTTTGATAGGAGCCTGTTGGGTAGGTATCGACCGCCTTAACCTGATAGGTTTTGATTGATTCTCTAAATTTTTGGTCAGTTGTCCACATCTGGCTTAGACAACCGTACGCCACTAACACGTTATATTCAGTCGACTTCGGCGTTGTCCCAAAGATAGCGGTGATCAAATGGTTGAGAATAGAAGCAGAAGAGATTTCAGATGCACCTGGTTTCCACCATTGCACGGTGAGGCGCTGCTCCCGAAGAGTGAAGAATGAGCTGCAGAACGGTGACCCTCGAACTCTTCAAATTTAAGGTGGAAGCCAAATTCCAAGTTCCAAGGTGATTTCTGACAGGACATCAGGGTGATTTTTAGTCTAGTTCATATTGCTTGAAATCACTTGTACCATAAAGATGTTGGATTTAAGCGAGTCTTCCAATGATTATGGTTTAGAAGGCACAACCAAAGCAAGGATGAATGCTGAAAGGAATTTGACAGACGCTATTCTGTCCAGAGTAACTCATGCTGTCTGCTTTTAAACGAAAACTGAAACCAGTGTGTAAACTTAGTCATATTCAGCTTGAGTTGAGCTAGACTTATACGAAGAAACACCTTTGCCGGCCAGTAATAAGCATGTTAAAAAATTACTTCCCGTAAGTTTTGACTGATTAATTACCTCTCGTTGTTCCTAAAGCTGAATCTCATACAAGGTTCCCTAATAGGGTCGACGCCACAGGGCTGGATACAAGGTCTCTTGGGAGAGATCATGTGATGGTCGTTTACCTTTTGGTATCAAAAATGCGACCATGTACAAGTGAAGCGTATTCTTGGATGAGTGAACTATCAACTGTCACACGTACAGAAAAGTTTGTCAACGCATTCGTCAATATGCCTTCAACGAGCTTGCAGGAATGATTCGTTGGCTTATGAGCCCGATGTCATACAGCCGGATATGGTTAATTTTCACGGTAGTATGCTGTTTAAGGGAATAAGCACAACCCTCGTCTCCAACTTAAAGCGTCCGAAAACATTCACTGATCTGGTACAATCCGGTGTTTTAATGGTGGCAACACATTGTTTAAGTGTGGGACTAGTGAATATATAGCTCAGAATAGCAACCAACCGTTCTGAGATGGTTCCGGTCTTGCTGGACTCGTCCGTTTCTCTAACAGATTGATCGAGAGCTCGACGGAATAACCGAATGACTGGTTGGCTATTCGGCTGACCAATTCGCTTGTGACACTACATGTGTGTAAAATCGTGAAATATTTCCTCAGACGGGAAGTCATATGTGAAGTGGTGATCCCGAAGTTTGTTTCTAAAATTACGACTTAGTAGTACCCATCGATTGAGTCTAACTGGGTTTTCCTGTGACCGAAAACAGGCAACAAAACCCACTGACGGTGGAAATAGGGCCTAAAAAGCAAAATTGCATGCTCTTATGCTTAAGAAATATTTGGGCTTAAAACACTGAACGCAGAGATTTTGTTCTGCGACTTCATAGAATACCAATCAGTTGAACGCGTTCATGGGAAGAGATGGTTCAAGTGGTTAGAGCGCGAATTTACTAACAGGAAGGTCCCTGGTTCGAAGCCGACTTCTGCCTCTCGACTTCCATTGTCTAGGCTTGGGCAACCTGGCAGTATCCCAGCCCTCGTGCTTCCTTCTGGTGGCCTGGCAGCTAGTCACCGAAAGGGTGTTACAGCTGAACGATTATCTTATCTTTAAAATTCCCGTCCAACTTCAGCGCACTTTCATCCACAAACATTGATGCTGCTACCAAAAATGGCGATGAAACGTTTCCAATCACATTCCCCATTTCACTTAGCAAACCATTAGTCATTATTACAACCTAAGCTACCAATATTCTCTTCAGCTGCATAATAAATATGCCTTTTATACGAAACATTTCTCCAGCGTATCCGAAAAAAAAGTCAAGCTAGGACCATTTGCGAATAAGTAAGGTATTTGGGGAACAGCTACGAGCAGTGGAATCACCATGGTTGAAAAGCAGCACCGCTGTAACATTTTGCCATATCCTTCTCTATTGTTACCGTGTCAACACCTACCGAATAGAGAATATGAGACTGTCAACACGGTGTGCCACCATTCTTCGGTAGGCAAAGCAACTGTCAACTACGCTTCAAGTATTTCGGAAGGTCCAGCGAAAACGTCCGATTCTGTGGAGTTGTTTGTAACCCACTCTAACAAAGTTTACACAAACTCCTCCATTAGCCCAAGTTGGTAACTTAGTCCAGTGAATTAACGCTGTGTAGATAGTTTGCTGGTATTATGAGGAGATTTGGGTAGACAGTAAGGAGAGTTTGATGCTTTAATTGTGGTTTGCTTTCCCAAAAAAATCATGCTGTGCAAAATGTCACAAGGCATTGTATGGCTGCTTCGTCGTTGCTTGAATCTATCGGTATTACGCAGTTCGGGGACGTTTCGATCGGCAAATAAAC